>JAJPUD010005177.1:0-18968 GCA_023553655.1 Myrmecobius fasciatus
TGAAGATCAGTTCAGAGGCTTATTTTATTGTTGATTTGAGAGAAGATAGGAGGAGAGGCAGAAAGTCACCTTTTCACTCCGCCATCTTGGCTCCGCCCTTTTTTGAGATTCTTAATGCAATCATCCATGTAAGCCTTGTGAAAGGGAGACCAACTTAAGTCTGCCTTTGTGGCTTCATCTGGGATTGTTTTCATAACGTTAGGATCTGGGGACTGTTCTATTTTTTCTCCGTTAAAGCTTTCTATGGTGAGAGCTCTCTTCTGCTTCTTGCTCATGATTTAAAGTTGGGATATTGGTCAAAAGCCGAGAAAACTGCAACAATTTGTATTTGCCCTGGGGCAGTTTGCCGAGTTGACTTCCGGTCTGAGGCTGGTCGGGCTAGATTCGCACTAGGACCACGTTTTCAGCTGTTCTCGATCCACCCTTTTCCAAAGGCAGATCTGCCAAACCACCTGCCCGCAAGCAGAGCAAAGTGGCCCAGGCGTCTCCCAGGGTCTTCCTGGGTGCCTCAAATCCGCCCCTCTATCTCTGCCCTGACTTCCACCCCGGCTGGAGTCTGATGGCGACCATTGGCCGATTTCCCCCGAGGCTAACCTTCTCCTGAGTTCTTTCAAGGTAGATTTTTGATAGAAGTGCGTTGTAGTCCAAATGTTTGGCAGGGCCCTCACTCAAAAACCAGTTCGAAGGCTCACTTTGTCTGGGTCTGAGGGAAGGTCCCAAGGAGTTCACAGAGAAAGCTGTCTGCAGTTCGCCATCTTGGCTCCGCCCCCGCTATGAAGAATCTTAATTGCTATTCATACTTAGTCATCCTCATTTCATGTCTTTGTGTCTCACTGTCCAACTCCTAGGAGCTTTTTCTTGTGATAAATAATAATAATATAAGATAGAGCAGAAAGATACACACAGAGAAAGACAGACAGAGAAAGTTTAGCAAAATTAACCAACATGTTTACTAAGTCATAGAATATAGGCAGTGGTTCACAATGCTCCCAACTCTGTAAAATAAAAGATGGAAGCACGTTTTTCTTATCTCTTTTTTGGGACCAGCCTTAGTCATTATAATTAATCAGTTCAATTGCTGTTCTTGTTTTTCTGTCAATTTGTATAATAATATTTTCCTCAAAAGAAATAGGGAAATTTGGAGAAGAATGATATTGGATATATTGTTTTCTAGATTCTGCTTATTATTTTCTTTTAAATCAATTTATCTTTCTTTTTCCCCTGCATCTTTTTATTTCTTTCTTTTATTTTGAAAAGTTATTTTTAAAATATATTAATAAAAATCTACTTTTTTTTTCTTCTGGTCCTCTAACGCTTGGTAGGGGTAGTGGTGAGAAATTGCTTATAAGGTCTCTGGATAATCATGCAAAACTAATTCTCTTATTGGCCATGTTCCAAACAAACAAAATATCTCATTCTTTAGTCTTAATTCATTATCTTTGGTACAGGAGGTAGATAAAATATTTCATCACTGGTCCTCTACAGTCTTAGATGGTGGTTTTCAGAGTCCTTATAGTCTTAAAAGTTTTTTGTCTTTACAATTTTTTGTCACAATATGAATTATTTTCCTAGTTCTTCACATTCTTTGCTGATACAAATTTTTAATTATACATATTTATGCATACACATATATAATATAAATATAATATGGATATTGTAGTATATATTATTCCTTTGGTTTTATTTATATTATTACACATCTATTTATATAAGCTAATCTATATACAAAAGAGAAAAAATAAAGAGGAAAATTCTTAAATTTGTTCCCCCAAAATATTTACAGGACCACTTTTGTAGTAATAACCTAGAAACTTAGAGGATGCTAATCAATTGTTGAATGGCTGGGTGAATTATGGTATAATGTGATAGAATACTTCTTTGTTGTAGGAAGTAAGAAAACAGTTGATTTTGAAGGCACTGTATGAAGTAAGACAGAGTAAAGTAATAAGCTGCTTCTCTTTGAATCCTTGTTTTCTTTAAAGGATGAGATTACATGCAATTGTCTTTGGAAAATCTCTCCCTAGATGTCATTGTTCTCACCCACCTCAAATCATTTTATATTTACTTATATTGATATGTTTGGTTGACTTTTGTATGCAAATAGAATTTGATCTCCTTGGGATGAGGATTTGATTTGTTTTTTGGATTCCCCCAGCATCTAACATTGTGTTTCACATTTAGTAAGTCTTTAACAAAAATTAGATAGATTGGATTCAAAATTTATTTTATAGAAATTAGTTTGATAAGTGATATGCAAATAATTTCAGATGCTATTTTCAAACTTTTCATTGCTCATATATGAGTTCCTTTACTTAACAAGCAAAAATGAGAAGCTGCCAGGAGTATGGAAGTAAAAAGTTTGGACAGGAAACTATTTGGGAGTTACAAAAGAAATCTTGGTACAATACTATTTATCATCATGAAAATAAAAAAGACTAAATTTATATAATAATTCATGTTTCAGCATTCTTTATGATCATTTTCTAACTTCTAAAATCATCCTTTCCTTTGTGCAACTCCTTTTAAAAACAATACCAACTGTACATATTAACATTTCATACCATCTTGACATATTAGACTTTTAGAAAATAAGAATAAGGTAGAATGAATTAAATAGTAAATAGATAAATTTTTGTAATTCTTGCAATTAATATGTAAGGAGACACATTTTTGTAAACCTATGGGTAAAAATGTTTTGTTATACATGCAATGTGCATGACAAATTAAAAAAAATTATCGTTGATATTAAATTCTAAAGTACTGAGTTATTTATAGTATGTCATTTAATTCATTGAGAAACTATTTAATATAGGTTCTGTAGCTATTATTATTTGAAATTTTATAGATTAAGATAGACCTCAAAGATATTAAATAGCTTGCCCAGGGATATGAAAATTAAACTATGCCACTTTAGTGCATAGCTTTCCATTCCTATCCATTGTATCATACCAAGTATTTTAAGAATACTAATTCTGGAATTAGATGACATATCAGATTATGAGTCCTTCCCTCTCTTTCTTCCTATCTCCCTGAGACAGCAAGCAATGCGGTTATAAATTTACAATAGCACATTTGCATACCAATTATTTTATGCAAGAAGACAGGAAGAGAAAGAAAGAAAGAAAAAAGAGAAACAGAGAGAGACACAGAGAGAGATAATATGGAGGGAGAGAAAGAAACAAAAAAGAAGGAAGGAAGGAAAGAAGGAAGAAAAGAGAAAGAAAGGAAGAAAGAAAGAAAGAAAGAAAGAAAGAAAGAAAGAAAGAAAGAAAGAAAGAAAGAAAGAAAGAAAGAAAGAAAGAAGGAAAAAGATAGTATGATTCAGTCTATATTTAGATAACAGTAATTCTCTGGGGGCAGATAATTTTGGTCATTGTGAGTTCTTTGGGATTGACTTGGATCATTATACTGCTGAGAATAGCTAAATTTTTTTACGATTCTTCATCAAACAATATTGCTGTTACTGGGTGCAGTATTTTCCTGGTTATACTCACTTCACATTGTATAAGTTCATCTAAGTCTATAAAACAAATCAGGACAGCACTGACCACACCTCTGTCAGAATAACATTACCTAACAAGTACTGAACATTTTGAAGATTTCTTCAGAAATAGGTGGGAAAACAACAGCATGAAAAAAATCTAGAGCTTGGCACAGTGCCTCCATAAATCCATGTAAGCAGAGACCCAATTTAACATAAAATTGAACATCTGAAAATAAGCTGGGAAAATGAGCAAACAACAAAAAAGAATTTGAGCATTAAAAAAAAATCAAAATCCTATTACATTGGCAGTAAAGACCCAGACATAAATTTAGAAAAACACAGTGTGTAAACAGTTTTAATAAAACTGCAAAGAAAAATACTAATTAATCCCCATGTCCAACAACAATTCCTAGAAGGGTTAAAGAAAAAGATAAGAATAGTAAGGGAAATATTGGGGGAAAAAAGAAATTAGAGTGACACAAGTAAATTCTGAAAAGAGAATTAACCACTTGGTAAAAGAGCTACATATATATATATATATGTATATATATATATATATATATATATACAAAATATATTAAAGAAAATAACTCCTTGTTAGCCCACTATCACCATTACTACTCAATATTGTATTAGAAATTCTAGTTTTGGCAATAAGATAAGAAAAAGAGATTACAGGAATTAGAACAGGTCATGAGGAAACCAAATTATCACTCTTTGCAAACTATATGATGATATACTTAAAGAACCCTAGAGAATCAACTAAAAACTATTAGAATTAATCCACAACTTTAGCAAAGTTGCAGGATACAAAATAAATCCACATAAATCATCAGCATTTTTATACATCACTAACAAAATCCGATAGCAAGAGATACAAAGAGAAATTCCATTTAAAATAACTGTTGATAGTATAAAATATTTGGGAATCTATCTGCCAAGGGAAAGTCAGGATCTATATGAGCAAAACTACAAAAGGTTAACCACACAAATATAGTCAGATCTAAACAACTCAAAAAAATATCAAGTGTTCTTGGATAGCTCACCAGCTAATATAATAAAGATGACAACTACCTAAACTAATCTATTTAGTGCTATACCAATAAAACTCCCAAGACATTATTTAACTGTCCTAGAAAAAATAACAACATAATTCATCTTGAAGAACAAAAAGTCCAGAATTTCAAGGGAATTAATGAAAAAAAAAAAAGAAAAAAAGCAAATGAGGGTGGCCTAGCTGCACCAGATCTAAAACTATAGTATAAAGCAGCAGTCATCAAAACCGTCTGGTACTGGCTAAGAAATAGAGTAGTTGGCAGTAGTGACCTGGGTGTATTGTAATGAAGAGTAGCCGCCATCTCCTGCATTTCCAGCCACGTTTGGGGGTGCATTGTTGTTTGTTATCACCGTTGTTCTCTGATTCTCTGCTGCCGCAGGATTTAATCATCAACATGTTGAGCAAAAGGGCAAAGACAAAGACCACCAAAAAGCACCCTCAGCATGCAATTTCAAATGTATTTCCTATGTTTGATCAGTCACAGATTCAGGAATTCAAAGAGGCCTTCAATATGATTGATCAGAACAGAGATGGCTTCATTGACAAGGAAGATTTACATGACATGTTAGCTTCCTTAGGAAAGAATCCAACTGATGAGTACCTAGATGCCATGATGAATGAAGCTCCAGGTCCCATAAATTTTACGATGTTCCTTACAATGTTTGGGGAAAAGTTAAATGGAACAGATCCAGAAGATGTCATCAGAAATGCTTTTGCTTGCTTTGATGAATAAGCTACCGGTACCATTCAGGGAGATTACTTGAGAGAATTGCTGACAACAATGGGAGACAGGTTCACAGATGAAGAAGTAGATGAGCTGTATAGGGAGGGAAGCACCTATTGACAAAAAGGGAAATTTCAATTATATAGATTTCACACGCATTCTTAAACATGGAGCAAAAGACAAAGATGACTAAGAGAAAATGTTAAACTCATGCCAACGGTTAAAAAAGAAAAAGAAATAGAGCGGTCGATCAGTGGCATAGGATAGAATCACAGGACAAACTAGGCAATAACTATAGCAATTTAGTGTTTGATAAAACCAAAGACCCCAGCTTCTGGGATAAGTACTCACTATTTGACAAAAACTGCTGGGAAAATTGGAAACTAGTGTGGAAGAAAGTAGGGCTTGATGCACAC
This sequence comes from Myrmecobius fasciatus, assembly GCA_023553655.1. Lineage (NCBI taxonomy): Eukaryota > Metazoa > Chordata > Mammalia > Dasyuromorphia > Myrmecobiidae > Myrmecobius > Myrmecobius fasciatus. The sequence continues at coordinate 5,682 of JAJPUD010005177.1, forward strand.
CTAACACCACATACCAAGATAAGATCTAAATGGGTTCATAATCTGGATATAAAGAGTGATGTTATAAGTAAATTAGAGGAACGTAATATAGTTTACCTCGCAGACCTTTGGAGATGGAATAAATTTATGTCCAAAGAAAAACTGGAATTCTTAATTGAACACCAGATGGATAATTTTGATTATATTAAGTTAAAAAGTTTCTGTACAAATAAAACTAATGGAGACAAGATTAGGAGGGAAGCAATAAATTGGGAAATCATCTTTACATTTAAGGGTTCTGATAAAAGCCTCATTTCTAAAATGTATAGAGAATTGTCTCATATTTATAAGAATTCAAGATATTCTCCAATCGATAAATGGTCAAAGGATATGAACAGACAATTTTCAGATGATGAAATTAAAACTATTTCTAGTCATATGAAAAAGGTGCTCCAAATCACTATTGATCAGAGAAATGCAAATTAAAATAACTCTGAGGTACCACTACACACCTGTCAAATTAGCTAAAATGACAGGAAAAGATAATGATGAATGTTGCAGGATATGTGGGAAAAATGGAACATTGTTGGTGGAACTGTGAACGGATCCAGCCATTCTGGAGACCAATTTGGATCTATGCTCAAAAAGTTATCAAACTGTGCAAACCCTTTCACCCAGCAGTGTTTCTATTGGGTTTATATTCCAAACAAATCATAAAGTAAGGAAAATGCCCCACATGTGCAAGAATGTTTGTGGCAGCCCTTTTTGTAGTGGCTAGAAAATGGAAACTGAATAGATGCCCTTCAATTGGAGAATGGCTGAATAAATTATGGTATATGAATGTTATGGAATATTATTGTTCTGTAAGAAATGACCAGCAGGCTGATTTTAGAGAGGCCTGGAGAGACTTACATGAACTGATGCTGAGTGAAATGAGCAGAACCAGGAGATCATTATACACGGCAACAACAATACTATATGATGATCAATTATGATGGACATAGCTCTCTTCAACAATGAAATGTTTTAAACCAGTTCCAATTGTTCAGTGAAGAAAGCCATATTCACCCAGAGAGAGGGATGTGAAATGTGGACCACAACATAACATTTTCATGCTCTCTATTGATGTTTGCTTGCATTGGGTTTCCTGTATCTGATTTTTCTTTCTTGTAGATACAATTTTTCTTGCACAACAATGATAAGTTGAAATATGTATCCATATATTTGATTTGTCAAGTATTTTAAATTAATTAACATGTAGTGGTTTTCCTGCCATCTAGGGGAGGGGTGGGGACTAGGGGGGGAAATTTGTAATGGAGAGCTTTGTAAGGGTCAATGTTGAAGAATTACCCATACGTATGTTTTGCAAATAAAAAGTTTAAATTTAAAAAAAAAAGGAAATATTGACCAACTAACTAGGACTCAAATATCCAGGTCAACAGATCACTGGGGCCATTATAGACTGTTATCTAGCTTTTAGTTTCAAGCTTACAAATGTTTCCTTTTTTGACTAGTGAAATAGTCAATTCACTATTGACTAGTGAATAGTCAATATTCACTATTGACTAGTGAATAATAATAATTTTCATTTATATGAAAAAATATTTTTTCTTCACACAGTATTGCTGTCACCGTGTACAACATTCTTCTAGTTGTGCTAAATTACATTCAGCATCAGTTCATATAAGTCTTTCTAGGTTTTTCTGAAATCTAACTGTCATCATTTCTTTCTTTCTTTTCCCCCAAGACAATTGGGGTTATGTGACTTGTCCAAGATCAATAGATACTAAGTATTAACTGTCTGAGGTCAAATTTGACCTCAGGACCTCTTGACTTCAAAGCTGGTTCTCAATTAACTGCACCACCTAGCTTCTCTTCACCATTTTTATACAACAGTAATACTCTATTACATTGAAATACTGCAATTTATTCAGCTATTCCACAGTTGGTGAAGAACCATTAAATTTCCAATTCCTTGACATCACAAAAAGAGCTGCTAAAACATTTTTGCACATTTGTGTGTTTTTTTAAATGATCTCTTTGGTGTGCTGAACCAATAGTGACACTGCTAGATCAAAGAGTATGCAGTTTTATAGCCTTTTGAGTATATGACTATTCCCAAAGTATATTTGGTATACTTTGCTATACAATTTGTAAAGCAACTATTTTTGTAGTAGCAAAATGACCAGCAAAAGTGTTATCTATCACTTAAGTAATGGTTGAATAAGTTATGTTAATAATAATAATAAGAAGAAGACAAAGAGAAATAACAAGAAAAGAAGAAGAGGAAGAAGAATAGGAAGAAGAAGAAGAAGAAAGAAGAAGAGTTATTGGTGGTGGTCGTGATGGTCGTGATGGTCATGGTGGTCATGGTGGTAGTAGTAACATTTAAATGGAACTTTAAGGCTTATTAACATGCTTTTACAAATATTTCATTTGATTCTCACAACAATCCTGTGAGACAGGTGTTATTAACTCCATTTCACAGTTCTCAAAAACTGGGGTAAATAATGCTTTAGTGATGTGCTCAGTATCACCCAATTATAATATCTGAGGTTATTTCTGCTTCAGAAGGCTATCCACTGTGCTACCAACCAGCCTCCAAAATATATGAATCAGATTATGTTTTAGGAATTTTGTGAAATAAGAATTAAAGAAATAGATGATTTAAAAAAAACATATCTGAAAAGTCATATAATCTGACAAAGAATGGAATGAACAGAAATGGATGGCTTTAAACAATGACACCATTGTAAAGACAAACAACTCTGAAAGTTCTTTTGGATACAACAATAATCTATTATTCCAGAGGTTTGACATACTATATATCTCCTATAGAGAGGTGATAGACTTAGGATGCAGAAGCAGATATACACACACATAAACACACACATTTTTCTTGATGATGTGCATTTATAAAAAAGGAAATAATTTTTTTCTTTTATGTCTTTTTAATGGAGTGAGGAATGGGAGAGAGAAAATAGACATCTATTAAAAATATAAAAATGGGAAAGTGGTTGGGTGCTACAAATACAGAATTTTAAATGTATTTGAGATAGCTGCAAGTTTTACTTGTTTTATTTTGTTTTAAGAGTCCTCATGGAGTGTTGGTAATTGATGAATGTTTGTAACAGAAAACAAATCATTTAAATAAAACTTTAAAATGCAAATAAGGAATATAAAAAACTCAGAAATGAGTGTTTTTATAAAATAATGCAGAGAAGATGAGGGAACCAAGTGAACAGTAAGATGACTGTCATAATGCAAATAGCAATATTAAAAACAATAAAATATATTAATCACATTGAAAAATCTCAGTACTGGAGACAATATTTATATCTATGTCTTTCTGTCTTTTTCTTGATAAAGAGGTGATGTCTATGGATATAGAATATACCAGATGTAGTTTCTGTCTCTGTTGACTTTGTTTAAATATTGCTGGGGTTTTTGCTTCTTTGTATGTTTGTTGTTGTTCATGTTGTTTGTTTTGTTTGCTTCATGTCTGAATAATAGTTGAACTATGGTGATGTTGAAGAGAAATACATATAGTGTCTAAATACAACAGCAAAACTTTTAAAAAATAAGGTAGTATATCTTCATCCTCTATGTTTTGAGCAAGGGAAGTTGTGATAAGCTCTTTTATTGATCCAAAATTCCCCACAAAAATAAAGAATGTTCTTTTACAATATTACTGTTATTGTCATATGGCCAAGAGACCTGGATTATTCCTATCTCAAAAAACATTATAGATGGATATTACAGAAGACATAACAGAGAGGTGTATGTTAGGCATTTTCAAGTTGCAACACTTAACCAACATGGACCTGCAAAGAATAGGAGATAATGTCATCAAGAGATTTTATGAATTAAAGAGAATATAAGCTGATCATTTGGAAAAAAAAGGAGGGTTGACAGATGGAAAGCCAGATTGCTCTCCTGTTACCTTTATAATTTTGGAAGAAATTGTAGTAGACCTCAGCTTTTAGGAATGTTCTTGTGACAAATATTGGGGAGAATACAGAAAAGAAATACACAGGATGTGCAGGGATGAATAGAAAATGATCTGCTTCACTAGAAGGAACTACAAAGTTAATGAGGTCACAGATATATTTAGTTATATTCAGCCCATTACCCAAGTAAGGGCACTTTCCTTTTCCCAACATTCATACCTTTAACTTGAATTGTAATGGTAATTACAAATTAAATGCAATCTCTGTTTCTTATCTTCCTTATTATGACATGATTTTCCCCTTGCTGGACCATTTTACTGTCTATTAGGTTATCTATCCATGAGTTAGTTGAGATAATACAAATAAACAAAAATGTAAATATATTTATCACTTCTTACAACTTGTTATTATTTTTTATTAAAACTTCTGTAGAATAGTGTACAGAATGAACCAGTTGGCTTATCTGTATATTTCAGTTATCCATGTTATTAAACTTCTAATTTTTTATGGTAATTCAGATTTGACAGTGTAATCATATTTCTCATTAGAATTCAGGATCTTAACAAGTAATTTTAATTTCTCAAGCAAGCCTCATGAAAATCATCATGGAAAGGGTAAAAAGAAGAAATCTTTGGAACAAATTTCAAATAATCTTTTTTTTTGAGAAACTTATTCTGGGAAGAGGGTACACTAGGCTTGTCTCAAAGGGGAAAAAACAGCTTTCAGGTTATAATCATTGTGACTATTTCATATCTTAAATCTGTTGTATCTATTTAAGTGAAGGAGTATTAGAATTCCAAGTTGTCCTCTAGACTTCAGTGCCTTACAGCAAAAAATCCTGCAACTTTTCCAAATTATATCTCTGTTAGAATCATTTGTAACTGCTTCAAAAGGATGGCTTAGATAGATTCTGTTAGGAAGGAATGACTCCAGGAGTCATTGCAAGAGGCATCATTGGTGGTTTATTGATATTTACCAACACCAGCAGATGGCAGGTAGACTGCGGTGGTTCCCAAACCAAATAACAGTAGTAAAAACTAAATAGAAACAGGCTAAAAGAGAATTGTGGAGCCCAGAGGAATCTTGTAAATGTTAAGTGATATCTTAGGGTCCTAGGGAAAAATATCTGGACATCAATTGAGAATAGAACCAATAAAACAGTATGCAAACTGTCAATAACTGTTCTGTTGGTTGGATATGTGAAGGTTTTTTCCCCCAGTCTTCCCTCTGATCATCCTGATGGAAATGAGACATCCCTCTTTCCTTTGTTTCTAAGGAAAATCAATCTTCATCCAATAATGGGGTATTCTTCTTGAACATCTGAGAGATGCTACAACATTCAGAGTAAGTAAGGGATCGTTCATTGTTCCAACATTGGACCACTTTGACAGTATGGCTTTATATTAACATAACCTATAAGGGCACAGTTAAAAGAGGGCAAGATATGAGAGATTTCAGCAAGTCAGATAGTAATTTTCCACAGCAAATTACAACACTTTAAACAATTCAAAGTTATAAGATGGGTCTCTCTAATGATACAATGGAGTTTAGATAATAGCAAAGGATCACACATAAAAGATATTTTGAGATTCTACAATCTGACATTTTAAAAAGTATTAGACTTGTTATATTTTACTAGTGACATAAGAACTAGGGACAATGAGTGAAAATAGATATATCTCCATTTTTCCATCAAAACTCTGGTTTTAACTTCAGTGGCCATCATGCCTTTCTGAGAATAAGTTAAAATATCATTACCATGCTGACTAGTTCAATTTTTGAAGTGTATTCAGTACCTACTCAGCTCCTTTAATTGCCTCTCCATTTTTATTGGAATTTTAGCAAATGGAGCAGTAAAATCTTACCAAAGCCTCCTTTATAGATTACTTGAAACTTTCAAAACTTCTCAGGTAACATTATTTTTCATTAGTAACTCAGCTTATCTTTTATTCTATAAAACAATATACCCCCTTTATCCTATTATATTGAGGGCAGTGACTGATTTGCTTGCCTGACACATAGTAGGTACTTCATAAAGGTTTATTGATTTGATTTGAAATGGAAGTTGGATAGAGCAACAGTGAAATACCTACCAGCTTTAAAATTCTGTGATTTTCTTATTCAAGTTAACACTTCCAACATGAGGGAGGGGAAATATATTTACTGATTATATAAAAGTTTCCCTTAACTAGAAGAGTTATTTCTCATACAGAAAACTAGCTTCAAATTCCAGTGCTACAACATACTACCTGTCTCCAGGGCAAATCATTCAAACTCATTAGGTTTCAATTTTCTCATTTCTAATGACTGCTATATATTTTTCGATGCTTTAAAATTTACTAAGTGTTTTAAAAATGCTATGCCATTTTATTTTCACAACCATTCTTGGAAATAATTATTAAACCCATTTTGCATACAGGTATCAAAATGACTCAAACAAGGAATTATATCCATTAAATGACTAAGGTAAGATTGAAATCATGTTCCTCATGTCAGTCTAGGATTCTATTTATAGTATATCTTAACTGTTTGCATGATGGTGAGTAGTGGACTACATCATCTCTAAGGTCTCTTTTAGCAATAAATCTTATTATCCCATATCTGATTTTTCACTTACCAGATAGGGGATTTTAAGTTAGGCACTTAATTTCTCTTTATTTTAGTTTTCTGATTGGGAAAATGAGGAAAAGAATATCAACTTCTCTTATGTCACTTTTTTTTTTAATAGCAATCAAAGAAAATTTCAGTGAGAGTGCTTTGAAAACTATAAAATGCTATGCAAATGTAAAGTATTATTACTATTATTAATGCAGTTTTCCCTAACATATGACCTCATTTCAAGCTTGCCAGAAAGATAATTAGACAAATTGGGTTTTCAGAGAATAATTACCGAAGTGAAAATTGCCAGAGATGAACTAGATGTCGGACCAGCAGTTGCATTAATGGATGTTCTCGTTTACATAGTAAAACTTTTTCATTAGAATCTCCTGTTGTGAATAATTCTGAGATTTATTAGAAGAAAAAAAGTTTTCTTGACCTTCCCCAATCCTCATCCTTTTTGATGTACAAGTATTAAAACTACAGTTAAAGAGGCAGCCAAGTATATATCCCCCTATATTGCCATTAGAATAATTCACTTTTTCTTTAGGATGCTTTGGAGGAGGCTTTGAATGATTATGGTTGTCCTCAGTAGTCAAAGTTGACAGAACAAGAAACAGATGAATACTTTAGTTCTCTTCAACAAGAGTGTAGTCCAATTATTTTTAAGACCTCAAACATTTGTATACTTTGAAGAATATCGAGATATTTCCTTGATGACCTTGCTTGTGTCAGTGCATGTATGTTTGTATCTTAAAGAAACTTGAAGATCACTGAAGAATTATTAAAGATCTCCATTACCTTGGAAGGATCTTTAGTGGGAGATTAATGGCAAGACATATATGATAACCATGCAAAGTATTAATGAGACATTGCTTAGAGACATTGCTTTCCATAATGGTAAAGGTAGTACACATGCTGGTCATGAATCCATTGAACATTTCAAATAGACATTAATGCTTCATTTGTTATTGCTCTTTTTTTACATTTTTATTTTGATGAATCAGAAGAGCTGTGGCAAATGTGAATTTTAATATCAGAAAGTATAAATTAAAATGTGTATTATCACATCTGAATTGGACATAAACAATCAGGAAATTACTATGTATGTGCTTTATAAATGTTAGGCTTTATATGATACATGTAAGGAATCCCAGGTCCAGAGTAAAATAATAGCAAAAACAGCAAATGATATATTTAAATATACTGTGATGTTTAAATCTTTAACATATCCTCCTAAAGAGATGTGTTATTGAAGTAGAAAAATTATCTAAATTCAGTATAAGAAGAAATCCCCAAATATGCCTACAGATGAACCTCTTAAGAATATTCTTATATGTAGTATTTTAGTTTTTAAATCAAAAACTTCAGGAAGGGAAAGTCTACTACTTTTCAATATTATTTGAAGAATACAGTCATTTAATACTCTCCAGCATTTTTATAATAAGATGTTAAAAAAGGGAGAGGTTAAATTAAATGAATGTGTGCTATAACTTCATAATTCAAGGTGATCAACAAAAATCTTAGAAATTGAGGAAATCTAAAGAATCAGATTACATCTTTCTTATTTTTCTGTTTAAACACACAGAAACAGACCAATAAAAGCTTTTGATCCTTCCTTTAGACTTATAAGACCTAAATATGATCACAATAGAAATGAAAATCCACTGTAAATATGTTGTCTAAACTCATAGAAGGTTGAGATGCAGGGAACTTCTATAAACCAGTCATGGTAAACATTTGGAGTTACCTAGAGCCAACTGACACATGGATGATAGGAATATCTATGTGGCATAGATGGCAATGAAAGAAAATGAAAACTGTTTGAAGTTCTTTGAGAAGTAAGTTGTCCTAATAAACAGTTGGTGGAGCTATAAATTCACAGTCAATTTGAAACGCAATATAGAACAATGCCTTAAAAGCTACCAAACTGTATACTCTTTTATCAAGTAATATCACTACTAGATATCCCAAGGACAGTTAAGACAGAAGGAAGAGAATAATAGGTAGAAGGAAGAGACAATAGGTAGAAAGGTGTTTATGATAGCAGTTTTCTTGTGATTAAAAATTAGATTATCAGTTGGAGAATGATTAAGCAACTTGCAGTATGCACATATAGTGGAATATTGTTGTATTGGAAGAAATAGCATAGCTAAGGGCTATAGTGGAGATTATGCTGAACCTGAAGTAAGGAGGACCTGAATTTAAATTTCACTTCAGATACTTACTAGCTGTTTGAATTTGGGCAAGTTATTTAACCCTGTTTACCTCAGTTCCTCATTTGTGAAATGAGTTGGGGAAGAAAATCAATTTATTTGCCAAGAAAACCCCAAACGGGCATGGGAAAGACTGAAACAACACTACAAAGAAATGACAAGTATGACAAAGAAAATCAGTAAAATTTATATGAGCAATGCAGACTAATGAGTAGAACTAGGAGGAAAATGTATTCAACGATCATAGTAATAAAAGGAAAATACTTAGCAAGGCTTGAGAATTCTGGATAATGCAAACACCACTTGTGACTCCAAAACCTGGTGAAAAAGCTTCACTGTCATCTCTAGACAGAGAAGAGATGATTTTATTTGATTAAAGTGATATTTTTAAATTAAGAGCTTATATTGGGTTTGGGGTTTTGAGGAGGAGGAGAAGAATGATCAGATTAGTGATAGTGATGCAAAAAAAGAAAAGAAAATAAACAGTGATGATAAGTAGGAAAATAATAAAGAAAGGATGTGAGATTGATAAGAATAGTGTTGGTTCCAATGTGATCTCTCACTTTGTCTCTCTCATTCTTTCCCTCTGCTTCTCTCTGTCTCTATTTTTCTCTCTCTCAATTGTTTAATAATAGATATTCAATTTCATAGAGATTCTTTTTTAGTTGTTCCTTTTAAATAGAAATGTTCTCTTTTGTTAATGTTTATTAAGTTTTTTTTTAAGTGGTATTCAGTTTGGATTTTGGCTTTCACACTTATTAGCAAGAGTGTCATGAGTAAACTCATGAAACTACTTTGAACCTCATTTTTTTTGTGCTATTAAAGGGGGATAATTAAACGTTTACTCTCTTTCTTGAGAAGCATCATGATGTAATGAATAGATAACTGACCTCAGAACCAGGAAGACATGGAGCCTGTGTGACCCTGGGAAAGTCACTAAACCTCTCAATATTTCTTACTAAAAAGTTCCTTATTCTAATGGAATCACAGGTTCAATTCCTATCCTTATTACCTGACTCAGAGTTACTATAAAGAAAGTATTGTGTCATCTTTAAAATGCTATTATCAAATTGAGGGCTTTTTTCTTTTTTATGAATTACCATGTTTATTGGGGATACATGAATATTTTATCAATTAATTTTAATACGACTTTAGATTACTAAAGAATTCTGAAGTGCTTCTATATTAATTCTCTTTAAATAGTCTCCCTTTTTACATTTTTATTCCATCTCTTGTTAATAAGCATCTGAGGCAAGATTTAAATCTTGGGTCTGCCAACTCCAGGTTCAGTTCACTATTCCCGTTTTAGAAGATGTAGCTCCTAATTGCTTTGTTTTGACCTTCAAGCTAAAGTAAACAAAATTTAAAAAACATATTCTTGTTATTTCAATCTTTTGACAAAATATCTCCTGTGCCCTTGCCAATCAAAAATTCTTTCATCAGTGACTGAGCATAAATTATCCAGAGTCAGTTTGAGTGCTGTGATACACCAATGCCTTATATCTTGGTTGAATTTTATGCTTTAGCTGATATTGTTCAGTAAACAATTAGAAGTTTTAAAATAACACTTTTCTTTCTTTTTTTTGTTCCTGAGGTAACATAATAAAGTACATAAAATGTTTAAAAATGATCTCATTTCTTCTCTTCAGCCTCTCTTAAATTGTAGCTTTTCAAAAAATATTTGTGAAAGACAAAGGACAAAGTATCTATGAGTTCATTTGAATGAATTGAATTAATGTTAATTATTTTAACGAGAAAAATAGCTAGCTTGTATGTAACACTTGTATGTTAAGTATTTTACAAATGTTGTCTCATTATGTCTTCATATCAACCTTGGATGTTAGGTGCTATAACTATCCCCATTTTACAGGTGAGAAAACTGTGACTTCCAGTGTCACTTAGTTAAAGTGTTTGAGCTAATGTTTGAATTCAAGTTTTCCTGACTCCAAGTCCAATATTTTATGTAACACACCATGAAAGGTTAATATGATAGACAATACACGAGTGCAGTAGCATGTATTGCTATTCAGCATCGATTTTTTTTCAAAAACATCTGTAACCTGGTTTTACAATAAATCAAAATCCACACTGAAAGTTAAAATACCCCACCAAAATAGGAAATTATTTGCTCAATACCCTTAAAATATCCATTTTGAATACATTTTTTGATGTTTAGTCAAATGGAAGAGATCTCAAAAGCTAGATGTGTGAAGAACAAACTCCTAGAGGTATCACCGAGATCCAAGGATTTTGAATCTGGCAATGAACTATTTGGTACAAATTTTGCTAAACTGAAAAGGTTTATTTTTTTTATCAGAAGGGTGGTCACAAGTCCCTGATTTTTCCCCAACTACAGAGATTCATGTAGACTGTCTAAATTATACTAGCATGATGTACTTCTGGGAGAGAGTGATCACACTAAACTTTCTTAGTTTTCAATACATTTGTTATTTTTTAATAAATATCATTAATTGATTAATTTTTAAAAAATCACAATCATCTCTGTAACTAACATAATCTTCCCTCTCTAGATTGAACCTTCCCTTATAAAGAAAATCAATTTAACCAAAGTATTTATTATATAGTGATCTTGTTTGACAGTACATAAAACATCTTATCCTAGTAGTTCCCCACCTCTCTCAAGGAGGAAGTTATGTTTTATTCTCTGTTTTCTGAGAGCAGTGTTTGTATGATGTTCCCTCAGAGTTTTGCAAGAAGTCATTAAAATATGTAAATATGCAAAATTTAAAATGGGAAATTTTAAAGAATTAGGTTCTCTTCTACAGATTTGTAGATGCTAAGGATATTTAAGAATTATATTGAAATGAGGATTTTCAATGCCTTTCCCAGCCAAGCTGGCTGGAAAAAAAATGTATTTAAGCTCATAGCTTTGTGGGTCACTGACCCAGACTTTGTGTCTTCTTAGAGGGACAAATGCATATCCTGAACAAGTTTTTCCCTCTTTTGATTGAGCTGCACTAGATTTAAGGAAATATGGCGGTACATCACCTTTATGCACAATACTTGACCTTGAAAGGTCCAATTGATTTGTTTCCAAATAAAAAGGGGAAAAGTCACTAGACTTCCCATTTATATTCACCTTAAATAATGTATAAAGAAAAATGTGTGTATGTCTGAAACCTAAAAAAAAAAAAAAAAAAAGACTATTATGATGAAACTGACTGTGGCCTTTTATAGCTTTCTTATCTTTTATGACTGCTTGGTGCCCTGCAGTGTATCTGCAAAATGCAGAAGAAGTTCACAGCAGATGATTATACTAAGGTACCAAAGCCAGTGGAGTGTGAGATAATCTTTTGAGCTGAGAATTAGTGTCTCAGGCAACCAAGCGAGAAACCAAAAAGGAGTTATACCTTCAGTAAAGTTTAACATCTAAGACACACCTGAAGTGATAGCTCTTTATTACTGCTTGAATCAATACATTTGACCATCTGGTTACATGTTAATAAAATTGTGTTTTTTCCCTCTTGTCATTGACATGCTTCCTTAGCCAATACAATGCAAATTCACAGGTAGGACATTTTATCATCATAGTGCTGAGAGGTCATTGGGAAGTTTCAACTGATGATTAGCTAAATGGGATCATCCATCCTTGAAAACTGGGAAGTGCAAATGATGGGGCATTCTGAATTCTGAAGTTTGAGGCTCAGTTGATGTCTTCCTCTATTCCCTGGGTCTCTTTTCCTAATATCCCACTGAGGGGCCATTATGGAACTAGGCACATATTTCACATTTGGTGCATCCCCTTTTAGGGCATGTGTCTGTATATGTGCATTATCTATATATGCATATATCTGCATAGACACATATGATTAGAAAGAATTTCTGGCAAAACTATTTCTGAAGTCGACAGGATTTAGCAGTTATCAGGCTTCTAGGTCATCAACAAGAAGTGGCCATAAGATTTCTGTGTTTAGACTATCTTAAAAATTTTTCAATCAACAACTTTCCTTTTGTTGATGGGGATTGAGAAAACATCATGAGCACTTTGCCAGTATTTATTAGGGTTCACTTTAATGTTAATAATTATTTCCTCAACATAAAAAGAGTCTCCAATATTTTGCATTTTCAGTAGAAGTAAATTTGAACTTTAACTGAAAATAAATCCTCTTAATTTTCTTCTCCATTTCAAAAGCCAATATTTTTCTCGGCGTTTGCTTCAGGTTAAAATAATAGGGAATTCTGGTACTGCTGTTCTCACTGTAGAATCTTTCCAAATAGCCAGAGCCTTGGATAAATGTACAGTTCCTATTCATAGACAGTAAAGTGAAATTGGCTTTATGAACAAAAGGCTAAAATGATTAAAGAGAAAGGAAAGAAACACTAAAAAGCCTCAGGTCAAAGCTATGGAGTACTTAAGGGTCAGTGATTCTCATATCCATGTGACCTACTGAAATACTTTTCTCTGTTTAATATTGCTAGAATATGCCACAATTAAATTAAATGTGAGTAGAATTAATAACAGGTCATGTTTCAATTAGCCTAATTTAAATGACCCAGGATTTAATTCATCCATGCCACAGAGT
>JAJPUD010005177.1:23968-42710 GCA_023553655.1 Myrmecobius fasciatus
TATATATATATATATATGTATTATTCAAAATTTATAATACAGGAAGCATTTGTTTCATCCCTCAGTTGTTGTTTATAAGAAGGTTACCTTTTTTTCCTGAAAATTCCTTTCTTTTTCGTTCAAGTCTTTTCTATGCAAACTGCCTTGCAAACATCCTGATTTTACTCATTGCATTCTGCTGCCTTTGCAAATATGCCTTTGCTTTTCAAAGACTCAGTGGCATTTTCACAACAGGAATTGACATTAAATGCAGTTTCCAGCATTAAAGCATCAAGCCAAGAATGATTAGAGATGTTAGGAAGCAGTAAAACACCTGCCATTCCAAACTGTCTTTGGATAATACAAAGAGAACCCGTTTTGTGGGGGTAACTGACCCATTAATTATGTGCTAGAGAATGCAAGTACAATCCCTGCTGCTTCCTGAATTGAGTCCTCAATGTTGATTGGCCTTGCCAGCTCTGCCAATAGATAATAAGAAATGATTTAAGGAAATTTGAAAACAAATCTTTTACTGAGTTTGATCCTTCACTTCAGTGTATACAGGTAATATATAATGGCAGCAAATTATTTCCTTCTTACTCTAAGAATTATACAAGTAACCTTGTAAAATATCTGTCTCCCCTTAAATGCTGAGCCAATTACAGACATCTTCCTAACTGTATTAACTCTTTCAAGTTAACTGAGGTAGTATTCAATGAATGGTTGCTCCAATGCCCTCAATAGCAAACTATTAGCCTGGAAAACTATATATGCTTTCCGTTGTTAAATAAGAATTCAGTGGAATTTGTATACACTCTTCATACCACCACTACCTTTCCTACCTTTATATAATATATAGGGTATCCATACAAACTAATGTTTGGTCATTTTAGTCATGCCCCAAATTTTAATGACTCTATTTGGGGAGTTCTTGGCAAAGATAATAAAGTAGTTTGCCATTTCCTTGTCTAGCTTACTTTGTAGATGAGAACAATGAGGCAAACAATCTCAAATTACATCTCAAATGACAGTTCAGTTTGTAGATGAGGAAACTGAGGGAAACAATCTCAAATGTCACAGAGCTAGTAAGTGTCTGACAGATTTGGAGTTGGGTTTTCTTGAATCATGCCTGGGGCTCTATTCACCATATCACTGTATTGCCTATCCACTCCAAATAACACGGGGAAATATATTTTAAACCTAATGAAATAGGGTTAAGTTTCTAAGAAGACATAGCAATGTTCCAACAGAAAGACAGACAGAAAAATGGAAAAAAAAAGAAAGAAAGAGGGAATTTTAAATCTGATTGAATCAATAATCATTTAAATATAGCCTAAATGGTAAGGGCTATCTAGGTACAAAAGATAGAATGGGAAAAATGAAATAGATCCCTCTCTTTATACAGAACACATTGTACCAGAGGAAAATAATAACTAGACAATGAACAAATGTTTAACATGTGTCAGACGTTGTGCTAACCACTGGGAATACAAATGTTTATGTTCATTTACTTCTAATATAATAATTTAATTAATATATAATAGTGGGGACCACATGAAAATAATTGTGTACATACTATATATACGCAGTGTAAATAGAGAGTAATCACAGAGGAAATCTATTGATAGTAGAATGAATCAATGAAAATCTTTTGTAGAAAAAGTGATTTCAACTAGTTCTTGAAGGAGATAGAGTTGCCAGGATTTGCAAATAAGAAGAGTTTCTTGAGGGATAGCCTTTGAAAAGTCACAGAATTGGGAGGAGTGTCACATTTGAGGAAAAGTAACCACTAGAGTAGTTATATTATGGCAGCTGGTTGGCACAGAGAACTGGCCTTGAAATCAGGAAGTGTCCTCTTCATGAGTTTAAATCTGCCTTAGTTTCTCAATTCCGTTTGCTTCAATTGCTTGTCTCTAAAATGACCTGGAAGAGAAAATGGCCAATGATTCCAGTATGTTTGCCAAGAAAACCTAAATGGAGTCTTAAAGAGTCTGAAATGATGAAACAATAAAAAAGAACAACACAATATTTTATCAGAGTACATTGAGATGAGTGATATAACATAGAAGAATACTGGAGAAGTTGAAAAAGTGGATAAATTGTGAATATTTTAAAAACAACAGAAATGATTTTATGTTTTCACCTGAAAGCCATAGCAAAACACTGGAGTTTATGGAGCAACTTTAGGAGGGAAGGACATAATGAGATCTATCATTAGCTAAAATCATGTTAGCAGCAGAATGGAAGTTGGGATAAAATGGGGAGATAGTTGAATTGGAAAGAGTAACCGGAAGATTAATGAAATGTAATTCAGTCATAACATTATAAAACCACAGGGAGGTAGCTGAGTGAGGAAAAGAAGAAGCATATATGAGCATGATTATGAAGCAATATGATTTGAAAACACATGATATGTAGGGTTAGAGTGAGACCTTAAGGAAACCAAGTGAGTAGGCTTGAACATATTGTTTGTTTTGGCCATGTTGAGTTTGCGTTGTATATAGGAGATCTAGTTTATGATATACAAAAATTGCAGTAGATGATGTGGACCTTGACCTCAGGAAAAATATCCATAACTCATTAGGACTGGACAAAAGGATCTGGGAATCATTTGTACAGAGATGATAACTAAATCTGTAGTGACTGATGAAAGCACTAAGTAAGATAATACAGAGGTAGCAACACAGGGGACTCAGGGCAGAAATTTTTGTTTATTTTTCACATACATTGCTTTATGAATCATGTTGGGAGAGAAAAATGAGAGCAAAGGGGGGGAAAAAGGAGAAAGAGAGAAAAAATAGAAGATGTGAACATAGCATGTGTTGATTTGCATTCAAACTTTATAGTTCTTTTTCTGGATGCAGATGGCTTTTCTATTGGGATTGCTTTGGATCACTGAACCTCTATGAAGAACCATGCCTTTCATAGTTGGTCATCACACAATCTTGCTGTTATTGTGTATAATATATTTCTGATTCTGCTTGTTTAGCTCAGCATGAGTTCATGTAAATCTCTCCAGGTTTTTCTATAATCAGGTTGTTCATCAATTTTTATAAAACAATAATATGCCCTTACTTTCCTATATCATTATTTGTTCAGCCATTCCCTAATTGATGGGCATACACTCCTTTTCCAATCATTTGCTATCACAAAAAAAGCTGCTACAAACATTTTTGCACATGTGGGTCATTTTCCCTCCATAATTTCCTTGGGACATAGACCTAATAATGGCACTGCTGGGTTCAAAGTTGCACTGTTTAATAGCACTTTAGGCATAGTTCCAGATTGCCCTCCAGGATGGTTGTATCCTTTCACAACTCAATTAACAATGCATTAGTGTCCCAGTTTTCCCACATCTCCTGCAACACCTATCATTATCTTTTCGTGATATATTAACCAATCTGATAGGTCTAAGGTAGGACCTCAGAGTTATTTTAATTTGCATTTCTGTAATCAATAGTTATTTAGACCATTTTTTTCATATGCCTATAGATGGCTTTAATTTCATCATCTGAAAATCATCTGTCCATATATTTTGATCATTTATCAATTAAGTAATGGCTTATATTCTTATAAATTTGACACAGTTCTTTATATATTTTAGAAATGAGACTTTTATCAGAAACACTGGCTGAAAGATTTTTTCCCAGCTTTGTACTTCCTTCTTAATCTTGTGTCTATTGCTTTAGTTTGTTCAAAATGTTTTTAATTTAATGTAATTGAAGTTGTCCATTTTGCCTTTCATAATATCCTCTAGTTCTTCTTTGGTCATAAATTCCTCCCTTCTCCAAGTATTTGATAGGTAGGTACATTATCCTTTTTTTTTTTTTAACTTGTTTATGGTATCATTCTTTATGCCCAAATCATGTACCCATTTTGATCTTATTTTGGTATGGTCAAAGTTTATGCCAACCATGTGACATATTATTTCCCAGGTTTCCCCACAAATTTTGTCATATAATGAATTCTTAGTCCATTAGGTGGAGTTTGGGGGTTTATCATATACTAGATTACAATAGGTATTGACTATTGTGCCATGGATATCTATTTTGTTCCACTAATACACCACCCTATTTCTTAGCCACTACTAAATGGTTTTGATGACTGATGTTTAATAATGTAGTTTTAGCTTTGGTACTGCTAAACCCATCTAGAAATGTAAACATTTTAGTCTTTAAATTATATATACATTATATATATATATATGCATAATATATTATATATATATGTACATATACATATATAATTTCCCTCTATTCACCTTTCCATCTTTGAGTTCTATGTTGTACATTAATTTTTTTTTCAGTTCTGGTTTGGAATGCATTGTTTTCTTCAGTGGATTTTTTTTACATTTGGCCAATTGCATTTTTAAGGCGGTGTTTTCTTCAGACAATTTTTTTCTTCTTTTTCCAAGCTGTTGACTCTCTCTTGCACACCTCTCATTTCCTTTCTTATTTTTTCTGCTATTTCTCTTAGTTGCTTTTTGAAGTCTTTATGAGCATTTTCAAGAAGGCTTTTTGGACTTGAGATTAATTCATATCACTCTTTGATATTTGTTTTCTGGACATTTTGTCCTCATTTGAGTTGGTGTTTGGTCTTCCCTGTCACTATAGTACCTTTCAGTGGTCAAGGTTCTCTTGTGTTTCTTTTTCATTTTTTATTTTTTTGCAATTTCCTCTTTTTTTTCTTTTTACTTTTATAATTGAGTTCTGCTCCTGAGATATAGAGGGCGCTGTCCCAAGCTTCCTGTGCAGTTCTGAGCACAGCGCCCCCTTGTGTTTGCATAAGCAGCTTTGCCTGCTCTGTTCAGGAAACAGCCTGGTGTCCCAGGATTTGGCTTCTGGCTGGGACTGGAGGCTGACCCCTTGCTGTGCTCCTCTGCTGAGTCGGGACTGAGTGATTAAGCCCCTCTCACAGGCTTCCCCAGAGTCTGTCTGAGGTGGACTGAACCCCCTTTTTCTCCCCAGTGAGATTCACCTTTCTTGGAGTTTTTCAGTCTGTCGAGCTGGAGACGGGTTTCATTCCCCCGGACTCTGTTCAGAGACTCGCTCTCAGGTGGTTTTCTAGGGCAACGGAGAGAGCACAAGCAGCGTCCTGGCTGTATTATGCCATCTTTCAGGGCAGACGCTTGAGAAGATCTATAAATAATGGGTGTGCCCAAAGGGAAATGCAGCGAAAGAGATTCAAAAGTAATTGTTAGACAACTAGGAAAAGAACTACAAGAAAGAGCAAAAGCTTAGAGAAGAGAAAGATCCACTAAAAGAGATTGATTAGCAATATCAAATTTTGATTATTATTGATTTAGATTGATTAAAATGGGTCAGGACTGAGAAATAGCTATTAAATTTGACAATGAAATTTTAAGTCTCTTTTCTCTCCAGAAATGGCAGCATTTTCCATTATGTGTCCTTTGGAATATTTTGCATCATTGTATTCATGAGAGCAGCTACATATTTTACAATTGATTGTCATTTCAATATTGTTGTTACTCTGTCCAGTATTTGAAATCTGGAATCACTTGGTTCCTTTCTTTCATATTTTGTTCAGTGATCCAAGAGAAGATGTTGACTTTCATTGGTAGAAAGAATCTCCTCAAGATTGAACTTCTCTAATTAACGCAATCACAGATTCAGTTTCTATCCCTTATCAAGTGCATATTATGTATAACCCATACAATATGCTCATTACTGGAGATATACATAAATGACAAAGTCCTGACTTCCTGGAGTTTCTGTTATGTGGCATAAACTTACTGACTTCAGAGGCATTTTTGATTCTTCCATCTTTTCCATTGGTATCCAGACAATGGGCAAATCTCCTTTATTTTATTTCCAAAACATCTTTTAAACCCAGCTAAACCCAACTTTTCAAACCATTTACACTCTAGTCCAGAATCTCTTTACCTCCTATCTGGAGTGTTTTCTTGAATTAAATATCATTTGGCACATAATAGGCATTTAATAAATGTTTATGGTTTGCTTCATGGAATCCTTGTTTCTAAAATCACTTCTCCATATATTTGTATTTCCTTTTTTTCCCCTTTTTTGGTGTACTTTTCAATTCTGTAATTAAAAAAAAAGACAGGCTTTCTGTAGGATGTTGGGAAATTTAGTCCTTTATGTTTCAGGTCCACTTCCCTATGATATTTATATTTGATTTCTACTTTTACTTTTGCCTTTTCTTGTAGAGATAAAAAGGATTCTCTTACCAGATGTTGTGGTTGTTATCTTTAGTGTTATATTTATTTTCTCTTCTTTTCTTTCTGGCTTCTGGGATGTTTGAAAAGCAAACAACATCTTAAAGTTTGATTTTCTTTCTAGAAATGTTTTGAATACTTCTTTATTATGGAATTCATTTTTCTCCATTTATACTTAGGCTTGGATTTGGAGGGCAAGTAAGTTTGAACTACATCTTGAGCTACAATGCTTTTTTAAATACAATATTCCATTCCCTAGTAACCATGGAAAAGAATTGTCATATTTGAATTTCCTTTCTTTGATATTTGAAGGTCTTTCTCCCAATCATTTGAAGAATTCGTTGTTTCTGAGTGGAATCAACAAACCTAACTATCTAATGTGTTGCAATTTACAATTTAGGGTTTGTTTGTTTGGTTGGTTCTTCCAGCATCAATCTATAAATTCTTTTGATTCAGGAGTTGTTTGTTTGTTTCTTGTTGTTTACCAATTTCTGGGCAGTTCTCTTATTTCTTGTACCATAGTATTCAAATGTGTTTGCTTTAGGGTTGCTTTTTTCTTCTGGGAGACCTAAAATTATTAAGTTATATCTAAGTATTCTGTGTCTAAAATCAATATGTTTTCCATATATGCTGATTGTGACCTTTTAAAAATTATTATCTTTACTCTGATTGTTTTTTGCTCCCATGTATCTCCATTCCCCACAAGTTACCCTTTTTTATGTTTTTGGTGAGATGCCATTTTTATCTCATTTTTTTATTTTGCCAATTATTTCATTTTTAATCTCTTAAATCATTCACAAGCATCATACTATGATTTCAGTTTCTCTTTAAAATCCTCATGTTTTTCCACCTCATCAGATGGACGTTGTCTTGCAATACTTATTCATAGATGATTTGTTTCTTTTATTTGATTTGGAGAACATATTTTCTTCTTCTATTAATGTCTTCTCTGTTGTCTTTGTTTATACTTAAGTTTTTGAATTTCTATTCTCTTGGAATCTTTGTTCATTTCAGTCCTTTTTTCACATATTTTTCTTATTGATCACTTTTTTTAGTGCTTCTCTAGTAGTATGTTCATTGAGGACTAGACTACAAAGTATTACTTAAACTTCTTCAGTACCAGGGAGTTCATAGTTCATCAACTTCAATCTCTGCTCAAAGTGATGTTTTAGGGGGCATAAATGAACCCAACTGAATGATGAGCTCTTTCCCTCAGGCTTTGTGGAATGATTCATAACTATTCACATGAATCCCACCTTTTCCCTCTGTTCCTCAGCAATCTGTCCCAGCAAGTTAGAATACTGCTCCACTGGCACAAACACTTCTCTTAGTCCTGTTCCCTTTCTTTTTTTTTCCACTCAGGCTAAGCTCTGGTCTAGGACAAAATGCTACTATAACATTGCTTTTTTATTAAAGCTTTATATTTACAAAACATATGAACGGAAAATTTTTCAGCATTAACCCTTGCAAAGCGTTTTTTTTTCCAAATTATCCCCTCCTTCCCCCAATTCCCTCCTCTAGAAGGCAGGTAGTGAAATACATGTTAAATATATGTTAAATCTAATATATGTATATATATATATATATATATTTATACAGTTATCTTGCTGCACAATAAAATATGGATCAACAAGGAAAAAAAAACTGAGAAAGAAAACAAAATCCAAGCAAACAACAACAGAGAGAATGAGAAGGCTATGTTGTAGTCCACACTCCGTTCCCACAGTTCTCTCTCTGGGTGTATATGGCTCTTTTCATCACTGAACAAATGGAATTGGTTTGAATCATCTCATTGTTGAAGAGAGGCATGGCATGTCCATCAGAATTGATCACTGTATAATCTTCTTGTTGCCATGTATAATGATCTCCTGGATCTGCTCATTTCACTTAGCATCACTTCATGTAATTCTCTCCAGACCTCTCTAAAATCATCCTGCTGGTTGTTTCTTACAGAAAAAATAATACTACATAACTTTCATACATAACTTATTTAAGCATTTTCCAATTGATGGACTCAGTTTCCAGTTTCTTGCCTCTAAAAAATGGGCTGCCACAAACTTTTCTGCACATGTGAATACCTTTCCCTCCTTTAAGATCTCTTTGTGATATAGGCCCAGTAGAAACATTGCTGGGTCAAAGGGTATGCATTGTGATAAATTTTTGAGTGTGCCTCTAAATTTCTCTGCAGAATGGTTCAATCCATTCACAGTTCCACCAACAATGTATCAGTGTCTCAGTTTTCCCACATCCCCTCTAACATTTGTCATTATTTTTTTTCCTGTCATCTTAGCCAGTCTGAGAGTGTGTGATATCTCGTAGTTGTCTTAATTTTCAGTTCTCTGATCAATAATGATTTGGAGAACCTTTTCTTGGGACTAGAAATAGTTTAAATTTCTTCATCTGAAAATTATCTGTTCATATCCTTTGACCATTTATCAATTGGAGAATGGCTTGAATTCTGATAAATTTGAGTCAGTTTTCTATATATTTTGAAAATGAGGCCTTTATCAAAACCTTTGAATGTAACAATGTTTATTGCTACCCTTCTAATCTTGGCTGCATTCATTTTGTTTGTACAAAAACTTTTTAACTTAATATAATAAAAATTATCTATTTTGTGATCAGTAATGATCTCTAGTTCTTCTTTGGTCATAATTTCCTTCCTCCTCCACAGATCTGAGAGGTAAACTATGCTATATATTTTTAATTTGTTTAAATATCATTCTTTATGTCTAGATCATGAACCCATTTTAACTTTATCTTGGTATACGGTGTTATATGTGGGTCAATGCCTACTTTTTGCCATACTGGTTACCAATTTTCCCAGCAGTTTTTGTCAAATAGTAAATCTTATCTCAAAAGCTGGGGTCTTTGGATTTGTCAAAGACTAGAATGCTATAGTCATTGGCTATTTTGTTCTGTAAACCTAACCTATTCCACTGATCAACTGCTCTATAAAATGTTGCTTCTTTTGCAGTTTGATCAAGTTTCTACTATTTCGAGTTCAGATCTCCAAGGCACTCAGAGGAAGAAAGGTTGTGATGTTGCATTTTATTGCAATAATGTGGGTTAGATTGTGGAACCCAATGCCCAGTTGTGTGGTGGACAAGAGTTGCTGGGTGAGCCTCTTAGGGAAAAAAAAGGATTATTATTCTTTGTTGTTAATTCATTGAATTTTTAAACTTATTGGGGGTTCTTTGTTCCTTGGCTATGGAGGTAGCTTGAACTCTTGTACAAAATTCCTATTTTGGAAAGGTTTGAGAGGTCAGAAAAACAAGAAAAAAAGAGTCTAGCTTTTCATCTTACTGAAAGAAACATAACCAAGAAATCAAGTTAATACACACACTATGATTTGCATTTTAGTGATTTTTAAAAGAATCCACCATGTTCTATAATCTTTGAGGGAAATCCTTGTTTACTTCTTATCTTTATAGCTCTGCTTCCTAGCATAATGTCCTTCATGTAATAAGTAACAATTATTTGACTAATTAAGGTAAATTAAATAAATCCCTGCCCCACTCCACAATATGATATGAATTTTTAATCTTCTGGATTTTCCTAAAATTTTATTCACTTGTTTAAAACAATTTGGTGAATTTAAAGAATAAGTGACATATGTATTCTCTTTTTCTTGATTTGTGGTAGAAGGATATAGGTAAATTCCAGATGAATTTAAAGTAAAATTATTCATATCAGTACCTGAAAAGGTGGCTTTGTGCTGTGACAGAAAATTGAGTATGAAATTGGGAATCATTTATTTGAGTCCTGACTCTCTGCCTCTTACTACATAAATGTCTTTAGATATTCAAACTCTCTAGACAGTTTTGTCATACATAAAATAAAAGTTATTAAAGTCAATCCTCGATCATCTCCCTTGTTTCTTCTATTTCATTAAAAAACTTGAAAAATAAAGGTTAGGAGTCTATGAAACAAATACTCTTAAGAATAATAAAATCTAAAGAATGGCATTTCAGGAGATTGGAGAACTCAGAAATGGTGAGATAAAAAGAGATGAAAAATTCATGTTTGGTTTTGTCAGTTGCAGATCCATAATAAACATATTTGATTTGAATCAAAACAAAATTGTGGAATCAGTTCTTTCCCTCTACCCAGCTCTCTACCCTTTGAGTACCACCTTCTTCTCCAATTTCATCTTATCTATAGAATATTTCTGCCATGACACTATTTACTCTTCCTGACCCACTCTCTTCATGCGCCTCTTACTTTTGGGCTGTCATATTTCACCAGTTGTGGAACTGAGGTAAGAATAGTGAATGTGGTTCAGATCTTCTGTCATTTACTAGTTCTGTGGCTATGGGAGAATCAAGTAATTCAAAAATTTCTCTTGGACTTAGTTTCTCATTTTTAAAACCATGAAAATAATAATGTCAAGCGGTTGTCCTATGGCTCAAATGAACAATAAACATAATATGCTTTAGAAATGGAAAAGACATTATTATTGTCCCTACTTTCCTTCTATTAAAAATTTAATGCTGCTATGCCTCCTTCCCTTTTGGTCCTTCGATTGAATTGTTTAATACATTCGTTTGTGATTGAGATAGCCCTAAAATTTACACTTTTCAACTATGGGGATTTTAATTTCAAACTCTTCTTTTGTTGTCTGACCAATTACTAAAGGTGTCATTTCAAATGGAAACCAGATAGTAGAAAAATCACTAGAAAAATTATTTCTGCAAAGTAGGTGTCTTAGCATACTCAAATGCAATTGCTACCTATTCCACTTACCTATGAAGTCTACCTGGAGTCAGAAGCAGTTGACAAATTAGCTGCTAAATTCAAACTATGTGAATGGCTAAACACCATAATTAAGAGCAAAAGAACAACGTTGGGTTGAAGATGCACTAGATTGGCTGTCTGCACCGCTCATCCCACTTCATGGATATAATTTGCAAGCAACAATCTGCACACTCAGTGAAGATAGATTGTACAGAGCTGATTCAATCATTTCAAACTGTCTTTTTGGCTGATCAGGCTGGTCTTTTTTTACACCTTTTTAGGTATCTTTATGCCCAGTATAACCTTGTTTCCACACCATTAAAATGCTTGTTTTGATATTTCTTCATCTGGACAGTTGGAATTATCAGATATGTAATATAGTACAATAAAGTGGTATTTCTTAAAAGGTACTCAAAATATGCTGATTATCATTTTGGTAAGGACACTGGAGAGTAAGAAAATATATAAACAACTATCAAGTTGGTAACTTACTAGTTAGGCATTTCAACTTAGGAGGAGGCTTTCTATTTTACCTGAGGGGGTTGGGCAGTTGAAAGTGAATGTTTCTACATTCTTTACAACACTTAATACTTACAAATATTGTGTTGTATTTGTAACATATGCTTCTATAATAAAAAAAAACAGAAACATTTCCTTTTGGAACTAACAGCTGGGGTCTTTGAATATTGCTAAAGAAAGTATAAGTATTCTGAAGATGTAAGGATGAATTAAAGAAGGAAAAACACACACTAACAAAACAAAACAAGACAAAAATCTTTCATCCATTCTAATATCTGGAAACCTAACTTTTTGATATAAAGTTCACATGTTAAATTTTTGAAGATTATTATGATATTGATTATCAGCTTTATTCCCCAGGCAATGGCAATGTAATGCATTCAGTTGCTTTGGGCAACTGCAAGATCTTGTTTACTGTGCTTCTCAACCTGCTGATTTAAACACATTTGTTTTTATTTGCATAGTTAAATGCCAGAAATGAGATTTTTTTAAACGTGATTTGAAATACTCAGTCAAGTAGTTTTGGATCTCTTTTTTATGTTAGTTTTTGGTTTTTTTTTTTGGGTTTTTTTTTTTTTTTTGAGTGAGTATTTTTTTAAACTACTCAGAGAAGTCTGTGAAGGACAATATTCACAACTTTTGTCTTTTCTATTTCCTTGACCTCCCACTAAGGTGGTCACAAGAGAAGTGGGGAACTTATTACTCCAGGGTAATAACTTGTTCCTGAAAACAGTTTCAGGGGAGGTTTGCTTATTTAGTTATTCATTCATTCATTATTTTGTTCATTCATTCACTTATTTTTTTTGATTTTTTTATATTATCAATCTATAATGCTAGCAATGTGGGGTAACCTGGGTATGGAAAATTCTTCTATCAAAACAGATTAGCCTTGATAGCTTTTCCTAAGGAATTAAGAGATTTTGTTCGTTCCTCAGTAAAACAGATGAAAACTTGAATTCAGGCCTTCTTGAAACCAATCCTGATTTTCTGTAGCCAACTGTGTCATAGTTCCTGTAAATGCTTATAGCACCTTAATACATATCAGATCTGTTTTTGACTGTCACGTACAATTGTTTCATGAGACTAGACTAAATTTCAGTTACTCTACAGATTGAATATTCTTTGAAAACTATAATTGTAGATAGCTTGAGCATTTGATGATCCAAATGTATCTAATGTCTTTAAAGAAAAAAAAATACTAGTACATTTTTTCTCAATTTCATTTCATTTTGCTGCTTCTGAATTTGAAAAGTTAATTGTGCCAATAGAACTTTGCCCAGCAGCCAGAAGAACTAATTGTAGTGCCTTATGAATATAAGCAGAAATTGTTCTGACCCAAGCTTTTAGAATGCCTTATTACTTGCAGACAATAAGAGTGAGTCTGGCTTGATGAATAGCTATCAGCCGTCAAAAGACTATATAACCGAATTTTAAAAAATGAAAGACATATCATGTGCATCATTCAAGTATTTAGACATTTAAATAATAAGAGCTTGGTTTTCTAGGTTTTGAGGTTTATAATGAATTTTCTGCCCTGAGAAATAGGTAGCATGAGTCTTATCACTTCTATTTAACATGAGGAAAGTAGAAAGCAGGGGGAGAGAACTGGGTCTGGAATCTTGAAGATCTGAATTCAAATTGGGCTTCATTAATTTAGAAGCTGTGTGACCCTGTGCAAGTCATCTAACTTTGTTTGCTTCAGTTCCTCATCTCTAAAACAGGGACAAAATGCCACCATTTTTTTTTTTTTGGGTTGTTGTAAAGATCAGATAAGATAATACTTGTAAAGCACTTAGCACAGTGCCTGGATTAGAGTAAATGATATATAAATGTTAGCTATTATTTTTAGTGGATAGAATGAGAGTCAGAAATATCTGATTGCTCAAATCCAGCCCTAAATACTCACTATGTGACTTAATACTGTTTGCCTCTCTTCCCTTATCTGCAAAATAAGCTGGAGAAGGAAATGCAAACCACTCCAGTATTTTTGCAAAGAAGATGCCAAATAGTCATGAAGAATCAATAATAATTAAAATGACAGTACAACAAATATGTGTGTAGTGTTCCTCTATATATGTATGTATATATATATACACAAATGCAGTCAAATATATTTAAAAAAATGGTCCCTTTTATTTTGTATTAAATTGGAAATTATAGGGTATTAAGGATATATTACAAACAATGATCTCCTATTTCTCACCTGACCTCAATACGTTTTAAGACTGAAAAATAAAAATGAAACCTTTCAGCAATAAAAATCATATTAATGTCCATGCAAATCCCTCCTGCTGAAATCCAATTATTACTTTATTATGTATAAACTAAAGAGAGTTCTGAAGATTATGGAAGATGCTAAAGATAAGCTTGGAAAGACTACAATTGGTACAGGATTAGAAGTAACTAGATAGCTCCATAAATAGAAAGCACTTGGACTGGAGTCAGGAAGATTGAGTTCAAACTTGAACTCTGACTCTTTTAGGTATGTGTTTCCTGGGCAAGAATAACTACTGTCTGACTCAATTTCTCAAAGTGCAAAATGGGAATCACAATAGCATCTGCTTCCCAGAGTTATTATGAGGAGAAAGTGTGACAATTTGTGTAAATCATGAAACAGTGCCTGGCATCTAGGCTTTCTAAATACTTATTTCCTTCCCTGCCTCAAATTTCTCATTACTCCAATCTATCCCTCACACAGCTGACAAAACGATTTTCCTAAAGCACTGTCATGACTGTTACTCTTTCTCAAAAAACTCTTGCTTGCAAGAAACTTTAATGTTCAAGTAATTTGTGCATGAAGGTATATCAATAATATCTAGATTTCCCAAGTTCTTATAAATGACTGTGGTCTGCTAAATGTTTGCTTAATTTCTCTCTTTCTTTCCACATTGGTACCTTGATAAACACACTATGTCTTAGCAGTTGGATTATGGTGTAGAACAAAAAGAAAACGGCAGCTTCTTGGCAATTGCCTTTTCTACACAACATAAAAACTCAGTTTCTATGGTTTAAAAAGAAAAGTAGGCAACAACAAAATAACTACTATAGACCAGCTCTCAGTTGCTCATTGTTGCAAGTCTCTCATGGACTATTAACCATTCTCTAAAAATGATTACTTGGAAACAGGAGTTAGACCAACAAAGCATCTCATATATTGTAGACTGTTGGAGAAATTGCCAGAAGTTAACAAGCAGATGTCTCAACTGACCTGGGCTTGACCAGAGTTTTGTGTTTTCTAATGAAAATCCCCATTCTGTGGTTAATTCTCTATGCCATCTGGCATTCTACACATAAATTTAACTTGGAGAATAAAATTATTTAAAACAGGGAATATTATGATACAAAATAAAAATTTTAAAATGTAGCTAATCTGAAATAGAAATGTATGAACACTTTATCTTTAGAAATTAATTCTGATATTGAAACTAAAAGTTCAAATACGGCAGGTAATCCTCTTCTTTAGTGACTATTGAACAGGCTTGTGTCAGGAAACTTAAGACCATTTTTTGCAAATATGAAAACAATTTGAGTCAAATGTAGCTATGAAGAAAGGAATGGTTGGGTTACTTAATCTATTTTTAAAGTTGATTTTATTTTTTACAATTAATAAATTCAAAATAATTTTCAATAGATGTTTTCATATAAAATTACAATATTGATGGAAGCAATGTAAGAAGTAATGGAAAACGATTGGAAAGTAAAGAGAGTAATGCTTCCAGATAACTATTATTATCTTAAAGTGAATTTAATATCTATTTGGAACATCTTTTTATTTTTAAATTTTGATTCTTAAATTCTCCCTTTCCCTTCTGCCCTTTGCCAGCTAACTTATTAGGTAAGTAAAATTATATGAATCATGAATTTGAAATCATGGAAAATATTTTTGAATCTACAGGTCCTTTTCCTTTTCCTTCTTTTTAATATCTTCGGGACACCGATCATGTAGTGACATTGCTAGGTTAAAGGA
Organism: Myrmecobius fasciatus; assembly: GCA_023553655.1. Classification (NCBI taxonomy): domain Eukaryota; kingdom Metazoa; phylum Chordata; class Mammalia; order Dasyuromorphia; family Myrmecobiidae; genus Myrmecobius; species Myrmecobius fasciatus. The sequence goes on from JAJPUD010005177.1 coordinate 39,367, forward strand.
TATGCTCAATTTCAAACTGTTTTACAGAATTATTGGACCAGTCAAAACTTTACCAACAATTTATTAGTTTATATATTTTCCCTCAACTGTTCCAACATTTGTTATTTGTGATTTGTGTGAAGTGGTATCTTCCCTTGGCACATCTTTTGTTTTTTTTTTTTTTTTTTCTCATCCTTCATTTTTTGGGGAAATAATTCCAATATAACAAACTCATACACATGGCCTCTATCTATATAGACTCCTTCTAAATAACTTAATAATGATAAATGACTTAGTAATTACATGTATGACTGTCTCAATTAGGAATGTAAAGTGTTTAAATTTATTGAGTTCCTTATGCTTACTCTTTCTAATTTACTTTTTTATGCTACTCTTAACTCTTGTGTTTGCTAAATTTTCTAGTCACCTCTGATCTTTTCATCAGGAAAACTTAAAAGTCTTCTTTTAATTTAATGCCCATTTCTCCCCTAAAGGATTGTGTTTATTTTGGTAAATAAGTCCTTCTTGATTTTAATGCTAGTTCCTTTTCATATTCCACGTCTTCTACTCTTTGAATCTGAGAGCCATTAAATCATCAGTAACTCTGATTGTGACTTTATGATATTTGAATTGCTTCTTTTTAGACACTTTCAATATTTTCTCCTTGACCTGAGAGCTCTGGAATTTGGCTATAATATTTCAGTTGATGATTTTTTATAGTGGATTGTTTCAATTTCAATTTTACCCTCTGAAATTATATGTTGGAGCAGTTTTATTTGATAATTTCTTGTAATATCATATTTAGGACTTTTTTAAATTATGCCTTTCAGGTGATCCAATAATTCTTAGATAATTTCTTCTCAATCTAATTTTTAAAGTCAGTTTATTTTTTTTTTAAATTGAGAATTCACATTTTCTATTTTCCTTATTTTTAAAAATTTGTATTGTTACTTATTTCATGTATATTTATTAGCTTTCATTTGTCCATTTTTATTTTTTCAAGGAATTATTTTCTTCAATGAATGTTTGCACCACTTCTTGCTTGCCTAGTGTTTCTTAATTTCCTCCTCTCCTTCATTTAATCCCCCTATGAATGGAGTGGCCAAGTTTCCAGAGATACCTGGTTTTTTCATACTTAAAAAAATAGCATTTGGATTTATGTATAAACTTCAGAGGGAAAAATAACATATAACTTCTGTAGCTTTATACATAACTTTCATAAGCAATAAAATACATCCAGTAGCTTTATAGTTGTGTTCTCTCCTCTTTAATGCTCTGGACTTTACTTATTGAATATAAGTTAAAATAAAGAAAAAGAACTCCAAAGATTTAAATGGACATTTGTTCTGACGGACATTGATAATTAAAGGTACTTGGTGATTGATTTTGTGGAAATAAGAAGCAATGTTATGAGAATATGATTGATTTCAACTAATCTAGTCACTTGTTCTCTGAGTTTGAGATATACATTTTCCTGGAGTGATAACACACAGCAAGAAAGTTGTTTATTACACAGACTTGTCTGCTAGAAAAAGATTGTCCTTTGCTAATTCCTCTTCACAAAACACCCCCAATTTCCCTGATACTATGATTATAATATACAAAGCTGCAGCTCAATATGTCAAACAAAACAAAACAAAAACATTGTTTAACCTATTTCAATGTGGTTATGAGAAGCCTGGCATAGTAGACAGTATGCTAAATTCAAATTTGGGAAGGACTTGTTCCAAATCCTGCCTCAGACAACTACCTACTACCTGTGTGATCCTGACCTGTTATTTAATTCTCTGATCTCATTTCTTTATCTGTAAAATGGGGGCATAATAATTGCAACAACTTAATCTATTATATTAATCAAATGAAAAAAATACATTTATAATCTATATCTACATATAATTTCTATATATTATTTCAATTGATGAGGTGAAATTGATTTCATATAATTGCATATACATACATGTGTATGTATGCACACATATAATTATATTGATTACATGTATATATATACATATATAGTGTTTTACAGAACTTAAGAATCATGTAATATAAACTATTGTTTGTTGCTGTTCATATTAAATTTATAAAATATATCTTTAAAAAGATAAGTTACTTAATGTTAAATGTTGAATGAAATGCAAATTATTTTCAACATTATACTTATTTTAAAATTTTATTCCTTTGCTGAAAAAAATCATTTTTTAAAAGTCCATTTAAAAGAAGGTTTTTATAATTTTTACTAAAGATTTTACTAAAATAATTAAATTCTAGCTCAACCATACTTCCTGAATTCATTTAAAATAGACTGTACTTTGCTTCCAAATCCGTCAAGCTTAAAATACAAATTAAAAATACAGTCAAATAAGATCACTCAATGCAAAGTAAAGTGTCAGGTTCAACATTTGAAGGGGAAAAAAATTGGAAATCATTGCAGGAACATTGGTAATTGTGTGTGTGTGTGTGTGTGTGTGTGTGTGTGTGTGTGTGTGTGTAAATTAGTATTATGAATAAACCTTTGCCAAATGTTATTAGTATGTAAAATACTAACATTGTTAAAAACTGGATCTTTTAAAAGTAATTTAAAGTCCTTAATAAAATAAATGAAATGAAGATAAATTTCAGTTCCTTTAACAAGGGACATGTACTTTATGTTTGACCCTGAGAAGCTGGGACCCAGAGGAGGAACACAAAAGCAGGAATGAAAGAGGGGGCAAAGATCAACAAAAACATTATTTAATAAATGGCACAGGAAGAATAAAAATGATAAAAAAAATACAGTCATTGAGAAAATGCATGTTAACCGAAAATAAAAGAAGAGAGGTTAGTTTAAGATTTAGTGGCAAAATGAATGGTATAATAATTATTACTCTAGAATTTTAGAGGGAGGAACCTAAAGCTTCCCTGCTCCAATTTCATTCTTTTTAGCATATGGTAGAAAGTCACAAGAGGTATCTACAATGTTAAATCGTCCAGGAAAACAAGGATACAGGTGTCTTGAATTTTTAGGTTATCCTCAAGTCAAAGTTGCAAGTTGCATTTTACTCCTGTGTTTGTGGGTCACTTCTTTATGGATCTTGGAATACTGTACAAAGCTGGAGGTTACATAGATTTTGATCTGGACAGGACCTTAGAGGCAAGGTAAAAGATATAATTAAAAGCATACCTGGCTTAGAGTCAGAAAGAGTTGTTTTTAAATCTGAACTCAGTGACTAGGTATTTGATCATGGACAAGTTACTTAGCTCTCCGCATGTTTCATCAGCTATGAAATGCAGAGAATAATTCTACCTGTTTCTCAAGGTTTTTGTGAAGATACAATAAAATACTACTACTACTACTACTACTACTACTACTACTACTACTACTACTA
>JAJPUD010005177.1:42720-56188 GCA_023553655.1 Myrmecobius fasciatus
TACTACTACTACTACTACTACTACTACTACTACTACTACTACTACTACTACTATTACTACTAAGAGTTATTAAAGTTCTAGTGGTAGTGGTGGTGTAGAAGGGGGAAGAGGAAGAGAAATAGTAGTAGTAGTAGAAGTAACAGAAGTAGCAATAGTATCAAGTCCAATCCCCTCAATTCAGAGGTAAGGATGCAGGGATCCAGTGATGATTTGCCCAAATTCACAAAGTTGGAAAGTGTAGAGCTTCCATTTGTACCCAGATCATCATCATTGTTTCTATCCCTTTATCAAAATTGGAAATTGAGAAGTTGTAATATTCCTAGAGTCACATACATACAGATATTAAATGAATATCTAAGTTAATATGTGAACCCAGATCTTTATTGTTCAGTATGATGTTTTGCCTGGTGTGTGACTTGCCTTTTGCTTGCTATCTCTTTTTTCTTCTGATTCTCTGTCTGAGACTCATTGTATAACTGGTCCATTATATTATTCCTAAGATCTACCTTTGGCCTGTGGCTTCTATTTATTTATTTTTTTTAGTTAAAAATTTTTTTTAAAATTTTCAAAACATATGCATGGGTAATTTTTAATACTGACCCTTGCAAAACTTTTTGTTCCAAATTTTCCCTCCCTTCAACCCAATCCCTTCCCCTAGATGGTAAGTAATCCTATATATGTTAAGCATGTGCAATTTTTCTATACATATTTCCACAATTATCATGCTGCACAAGAAAAATCAGATCAAAAAAGAAAAAAATGAGAAAGAAAGCAAAATGTAAATAAATAACAACAAAAAAGAATAAAAATATTAGGTTGTGATCCACACTCAGTTCCCACAGTCCTCTCTCTGGGTGTAGATGGCTCTCTTTATCACAAGACCACTGGAACTGGCCTGAATCACCTCACTGCTGAAAAGAGCCAGGTCCATAAGTATTGATCATTGTGTAATCTCGTTGTTGTTGTGTACAATGTTCTCCTGGTTCTGCTCATTTCACTCAGCATCAGTTCAGGCCTCTGTGAAATCATCCTGTGCATTGCTTTTTATATAACAATAATATTACATAAGATTCATATACCATAACTTATTCAGCCATTCCCCAACTGATGGGCACCCACTCAGTTTCCACATTCTTGCCACTTCAGAAAGGGCTGCCATAAACATTTTTGAATATGTAGGACCCTTTCTGTCCTCCATGATCTTTTTTGGGATACAAGCCCAGTAGAGACATTGCTGGGTCAAATGATATGCTGGCATGTGGCTAAAATGTTTTATGAGAAGGCACCTGTTGTTAGCATATGGGAGGGTTTTTAAAGATAATTTTAAGGAAGATATCTGGGACTTGGGAGCTACTACAGAAATTCATTAACTACAGGAATGAAATGTATTGAAAGAAAGAATGAATCTTATGCTACTGATTTTATTTTTATATTTATTTTTATACTAATTTTTCAATTGGATATTCTAAATAAACACAGTTGGAGTTTCTAGTAAGTCTTGTAAGAGATGTATACACAGTGAAACTTTGTCTTTCTGAGGGATATGTTTCAAGGATTCAAGCATTATTAAATAGTTTGCATAGCCACGATGGATACTAGTTATGATAGATCAACTGTATGCTTTATTCAAAGTGCTATAATGGTGAAAATTTAAGCCTCTGTTAAGGGAAAACAGCTTCAGATCTAGTTTCTGGTACTTGCTAGCTGTGCAAGCCTGGGGAAAGCTTTTTGATCCTTTTGACCTTCTGCAATTAAGGATGATAATATGTGTAGGAGGCACCTCACTAGGTGAGGCTTGAATAAGATGGTTTTTATCAACTGTTTTGCAAACTTTAAAGTTGCACATAAAGTTCAGGTATCATTAAAGACATATAGTATCTGGAGGTGGGGGTGGGTGGAGCATGACTGCTATGTTCAAATATTTGAAAGGCTGTCATGTGGAAGAAGGATTATGTTTGCTCTGTTTGGCTCCGGAGGGAATAGCAGGTGTAATGAGAAGTTGCAAAGAGATAACTTTAGGTCTGATGTCAGGAAAGGGGGCTTGGGAATGCTAACAAAACAATGCAAAGTTCTAATAAATTGTCTTTGTAAAGTGTAGATTTTCCCCTTCATGAGAGGTCTTCAAGCAGAACCTAGATGGTCATTTGCTAATGAAAATTCTTTTTTTGAATAAGCATCAGGCTAAATGGCTTCTTAGTTCTATTCAAATTCTGTGAGTCTGTGAACTGGAGTAAGCCACTTCTCTTGAAAAATTAATTTTCTTCATCTATAAAGTGGATTCTGCTTGCCCTGCCTAATTCACTGAATTGTGAGACTTACATGAGGTAATGCATGTAAAATACTATATACAACAATTTATGTTTGAGTAGGGATACCTAGGCTATGGAAGTGAATAAGATGAACTTTTTTCAAAGTTTAAGCATATGGTCTGTAACCCCACCAGCTTCATTTACACTCTTGTACCAATTCCAAATAGTAAACTTTTGAGTCAGGAGTGAATGATTGGTTTTACTCAGAACGAATGGATGATTATGGATAGGCAATCCAGATGCAGACTCCATTCTGCTACAAACACGATACAAACCACTCAACCCATATTAAGAAGGAAATACAGTTTTTGAGGGTCATGAACAGACATGTCATGTACATATTTCAATGACTACATGTTAATAACTAGCATACCCCACATGGTGTGGTCACTTCAGAATAATGCACTCTTGGTTTTCATATTCTATTTTCTATCAACAGAAGCTGGGATGTAATTATAAAGTGTCAAATGATATCACCAGAAGAATAAAGGAAGAAAATTAAGAGGAAGAGCTAAATAATGTTTGGGTGAGGAAGGAATATTTTGTGCACTGAAAACCAAATACATTATGGGATGAATTGCAAGCACATGATTTCCAAAGGAATATAACTCAAAGGAGCTATTCTAAATGGCAGAAACTGAAAAGAGAAAATACCTGCTTCCAAAATGTATAGGGGGACAGAGCACCAAAATTCTCCAGGAGAAGAAGCTATTGTATTGTATCACTCTAGTGAAAAAGAGATACCATACCAATGAAATGATAAAGCTTATAGAAATTGGGACTTTTGGTATAACTGATATACTGAATAGTTCAAAATGAAGTGAATGCAGGGCTTCTTTATTTGCTGCCAGTTAGCTCTGTTCTCATTTTATTCTAGTTATGTATAAGAAGCTACCAGAGAATACTGATTAGTTAGGAGATATATAGTGTCAATACTTGCTTTTCTTTTTATAGATCATAGGAAGGAGAAAAGAATCCCATGCTTTGTTTTATATTCTCAAGTCTTTTGTTGTTGCTATTGCTGCTGTTCAAATATGAATGGAAGTGGGAATCCGCCATTCTCCAATTTATGCTATATCTGGTTTTTGCTGCCACCTACACTCTTAAAGGACCCAGAAGTGAAATCCTCACCTTTCACCCCCAGTATTATGAAAACACTTTAAATAAAAGCACTCTTTTTGGTTTTATATCTTTGACAACTATCACAATGCTTTTCACATATTAGGAGTTTAATCAAAGCTTGATGGATCACCTGAGGAATTTTTTCCTAACCAGAAAATAGGAATCCTTGGGAGGGCCACACCCATAAACTAAGGTCTGATGAACAAAAAGGATAAGAAATCTAAATTTAAATAAGATTTTAAGTGTTTCTTATCCAAGAACAACAAGTAGTTGTTACAACAGTGAATGTCTACCCATTTTGCATACTTAGTTATATTATATTTCTCCTTACTTTTCAATATAGGTCCTTATGGAGTTGCACTATTTCTAGATTATTAATCCATCAAGATGAAAAAATTGTGATTCTTATTTCTACTCCTAAAACTGTAGATGAATAGTGATATGTGTTCATCTCTAGATACTACAAATTGTAAAAGTAATAAATAAAATAATATTCTGAATTTTAAACTTCAGGGATACTAGAAATTTCTTGATGTGGTCCCTATAAGATATCAGATTTCTTGGTTAAGTGTTCAGATCCTAAATCCAATTTTTGTCACCTCTGATAAATCATATTAGATAGGATTATAAAAGATTATATGTATGTTATTCTATGAATTAATATTTATATACTTTTTAAAAAGATTTTGCAGAGTACCTAAGTATATAGTCACTCATTTGATCTTTGCAACAATTCTCTGAGTTAAGTATGATATACATATATGTGTATATTTGTATTATGTTTTAATGTTTATAATGTTTCTCATTCTGCAGATGAGACATCTAAAGATAATAAGTTAAATGATTTATATAAAGCAATGATTTACAGGTAGCTAGTATCTGAGTCAGGCTTTGAATTCAGGTCTTTCTTTTGCCAAAAAAAAAAATGGCACTCCTTTTCTCTTTCATACTGCTTCTTACAAAGATGTCTAATATTACTAGACCTAATGTTTTGGTCAACAAATTTATTTTAAAGAAAGTTATAATATCTACAGTTAATTTAACTGTAGGTGATTTCTTCATCAGTAAGGTCCCATCTTTGCTTCTCCCTAGCACACATATCCCATGTGACAGAACAAGGCATTTCTTGTCTATGGACTTATCTTTTCAACTGGAAATAGGGAAGTAAGACTAGGTAATTATCCCTAATCTCTGTCCCAGCTCTAAATTTTCACAAAGAAGGAACTTAATGAATGTTTACTGATTGAATTATAACAATACAAGTTATATTAGAATAAGAACCAGAATTGTATTTCCCATTGTATCAAAGAGATTGTCATGATATATTAACAAATGAAAAAAACTGACTTTCTAAAGCATCAGAGTTTGAAAAAGTAACTTTTTTGTAGGAATTAAAAAATTCTCGAAGCACATTGAAACTAAAGGCAATATTAAGTGTTCCTCTCCTCACTGAGACTAGGCTGAATATAAGCAGATCTGATTAACCAGAGAACAGTGTCTATACATGGAGGTAAAAGACCTGGGAAGCTGTAGGGAACAAAGTAACAGTAATAATTCTCAAGTTTAGATGTCAGTGATATTCTAGCCTGTTTCCTCTCATTGTGAAGGAGAAAAAATTTGAAGAAGATGCAAGATAGCATTGGATCCCGAGCTCCACAACTAAGGTTGTGAGTTTGATATTTGTCTTCTGTTATGGCAAGAAAACAAAATGATTAAAGGGTATCTTGATAATCAAACACCTAGAGGTATGGGGGTAGGCAGCAATTTGTAGGTGTTTATTAGGAACTTCATTTTCTTTATTTACATACTTACTCAGTTTTAATTTAACACTTATTGTTATCAAATTTGTGCTCATTCACAGAGATGGCATTGATAGGGAATTATGCAGATTTTAAATAGTTGGCAATCTCAAACAACACAGCTACCTGGAAACAGTCAGGTAGGGCAGGGTCTCAGCACACTTCAAAGTAACTATGGATGACAAAAATATTTCAAATAGTTTATTATACAAACCAGAAGTTAGAAACAACTGAGGTAGGATATTAACTTTCGCTATTACCTATCGAGAAAATTTATACACATTTTAAAAAATCAGTGATTCTGATAAGAAAAGAAAAATAATAAGAGAGTGTTTTCAAATAAGACCATAAGAAAGCAGACAGAGAGAGAAGGAAAAAAAAAAAAAGACAAAATCATACTTTGTTTCAGGAATCAGTAATATTATATGTGCTAGTCTTTTTTATATAAATCTAGCACATTAGCTATACCTATCAATATTTTTAACAATTAAGTAACAGCGAATAATTTAATATCTTTGTTATAATTTCAGAGAAGGATATGAAAAGTTCTTTGCTGTAGATTTTTACCAAGAAAGTAGAATCTCACAATAATTAATGCATTTTCAGTATGTATTAAACATTTGTATAAACAGCATTTAGATTTTTCTTAGTATTTTTATTTTTATTTCCATTCAATGGGTTGGTGTGGATTGTTTCTGAATGCTTGTGTTTTACTGCCTTTATATATGATTATCACCAAAGTCTTGCTACTTTTGACTTTTTATTTCAATTGTTTAGTCAAAAATTCACCTTTTAATAGAATTACTTCTAAAGAAAATGAAGAGATAATTGTCTTCTTTTTTAAGCTTACTTTAAAATGCACAGGCATGTTCTGAAGTCTAACCTGGAGGTAGCCTTCTTTTAGTAGGTCTCTGTTTGGAAATCAACTAAAGATAAGGATCTCATTCAAGGAATAACACTTTAGATGAATACCTAAGCACTTTCAGTTATTTTTCCCATTTCTGGTTCTATTTAAAAATGTAATTTCCCTTTCTGAGAGTTGCTGAAGTACATTAATGCATATGAAATAAGTTCAGCAAGGAGCAGAAAGTACTTGAATATCTTTATTAACAACAACTGAATTAATGCTTTAATGTTGGAATGCAGAGCAGAGAAACTACATGCTACAAAGTCTTTTCATGTTTTCCAAAATGAAATGATGAACATGAAGTGAAAATATTTTCAAGAGTTTGGGGAGAAATAACTTCACCACAAGAATTTTCCAAATACCCTTTCACATGAGAACTTATGGAACATAAAAGGATCACAGTTACAGAAGACCGTAGCATCTCCAGGGTCCAACTGTATCTAAACAGCACTCCCCTTGATAAGACAATGATCATTTAGATGTAGTTCTTGGAAGAAGCTTATTAGAATTTCTAATTGGCTTTAAGACAAAACAGATAACATCTAAGACCCTCCCAAAATAATTTTATCCTGTTAAAATTATTTCCATAATTTTATAACTCATTTTGCACTTGTTTATTTATTAGCATACATGTGAGTGTCTGTAGAATAATTGTCTTGAGATCAGACTATTTTCTGTCCATGTTTGCATACTTGCACCTTGCACTATGCTTGACACAGAGTATACATAGGATAATTACTTGTTGCATTGAAGGGAAGGAAGCCCAGTCTGATTTTGAACAGGTCTTTGTGTTAGAAACTTATTCTTTTTGAATAGCATATAAACTGCTCCTTTCAAACTTCCATCCATTAACTATAGTTTGGCCTTTTCCCTTCCACCTCTGAAATTCTGTGAAGTCTAATCTCTCTTCTATGTGAAAGGCCTTAAGATTATTTTGAAGATGGCTATCATGTCCCTCAAAGTCTTAACTTCTTTGGAATAAACTCTCCATATTATGAGATTTCTAGTTCTCTCATTCTGCTCACCCTTCTCTGAATATGTGCCACTTTGTCAGTGTCCTTCCTAAAATGTAGTTGAATAAATGAAAATAAAATAATGTGCTGTCAGTTCTAGGCTAGGGCTATGGCTAAATCAGATTTGATGTGGGGAAAATGCATCTGTTTAAATATGCATGGTTTGTATGACAGAATCAAAATTGACCTTAGTAAACTATAAAACTAGAAGTTTTAATCACAGAAAAGGTTACAGAATCAGGTGGAATGGATGCAAATTTCACACACTGGAGCACTACAAAATACCTTTTAATATTCCTTGAAAATCTTCTACTAAAATACAATGATAGTCAAAATAATGAGATAATGTTTTAAGGTTTTTGAAATAAGTAATAGATACTACCTTATTCCATCCACACAACAACCTTAGGAGAAAGACAATGTTATTCATTTTACAGAATAATAAACTGAGTTAGACAAAAGTTGCTTGACTTGCTTAAATTTACACAGCAGGTAATTTCCCAAGGCCAAATTTTGAGTCTAGGTCTTTGTGACTAAAAATCTAGCACTATATCCAATGCATCAATTAGAGTTTTGAGTATTTGGCTACAAACCTAAGTTTTGTGGTCATTTGGTCTTCCATGACCCTTATAAAGGTGGAATTGTCCAAAGAATTAAAGTTGGCTATCATCCAATGGGCACTGAAACAATCTTGAGTAAGTTAATAAGTACCAGAGTTGGGATTTTACCACAAGCTTCTTGGTTCAGCATTCTTTTCACTATGCCACAATGCCCCCAACATTGAATTATGTTACAATTTAACCAATAACACTTGTGTTTAAAAAAATAATAGTTTTTCCACCTTAGGGTTGAATGAGAATGCATTTCAGAAATTGTACTTTTTGAAGTTTTTTTTCAATATCCTGAAAGTATAATTTTTTTTTTCATTTCTGAATGACAAAACTATAGGAATAGCTAAATACTGACCCATATTCCCTATTTCCAACATGGACTCATCAGTACTGTGTATTTGTATTTCAGGTAATGTCCTAGCAAGCATGTTAAAATGATTTCTCACTAGAATCTTTGCAAATGAAAGTGCTCTTTCCCTCTGACTCAGCTCTTTAAATATAATTGGTTTTTTATCCTTTACCGAATGTTGCATTTTCAGCAACATGTAAGATATTTTATTACACTTTGTCCATTTTTTCTTTGTATTTTTCTTTATTTTTTGGTATTGTTCATACTGAAAATCTATCAGTCAGAGTATTTTTACTTTGTCAAACTAAGTATTGTTGTTTAGTTGAACAGCTCTTAGTGAACATACCAAACAATCTGGAACCAATGTTCCATATAATGTTCTTGGTGTGATGTGACAACAAAAGCCATAGGGCACCAAATGATGCATAAAGTCACTGAAGTGATGATACTGATTAGTGATATGGGACAATATATAGGATGTTTCCCATCAAAACAATTCACTTTTGTTTAAAACCAATAATATTTTCCTCATTTTTGTGACTATGAAGAAATATATAATCACTATCTAGAACAGTTCACATTAGAATAATTATTCTTTATCCTCATGGGAGATAGTCATCATATCTATATGAAGTTTTCCTTAAGTGCCAATACATCCAGGTCCTTCAACTGAGCCTCTTTCAACATGAGCATGTGGCCGTCCTGCTTGCCTTGTTATAATCAGTGTTAGTCTTAAATGGGGGCACTCAGAACTAAATACAATGAACCAAATTTGATATCTCCAGAGCAGACTAGAATGGAACCATCACCTCTCAATTCCTAGGAATTATGATTCTCTTATCACAACCTAAAGTGGTATCCATCTGTGTGCTGCAATGATCTGCTGTTAACTCCTATTGTGTTTAAAGACCATTCAAGCCCCCACATCCTTCTTCACAGAAATGTTCTATCCATAACTCCACTATCTTGTACTTAAGCTGATTTTTAAACCAAAAAGTACATTAAATCTTTACCTATTAATTTTGTTTTGCTTTTTTTTTCATCAGATTTAGCTTTATGCTCTAGCCTGTCAAGATCTTTTTGAACCCTGCCTTTTGGCATCAAATAAGTTAGTTGATACTGATAGTTTTATTTTATTTACAATTTTCAATTGTAAACCATTAATACCTATAACTGAATAACTGATAAGTGGTGAACAGCAAAAGATCAAACTACAAATCACTAGGTCACTCTTGTAGAGTGACATTGCAGCACTAATAATCATGTTAGTTATTTGAATGCTTTACTTAGCATTAGTAATAATGAGCTTTATTAGGCTTTAAGTAGCTGGTATTGAAATAATAATGTCTATTATGACACTAGTTAGTCAACTAGGTTTGAATCCATATAACTCTTCTATCATATAATACAAAAGGTCATGATGAGGTATTGCATTAAACTCTTTGGTAAAATTTAGACAAATTCTATCTATAGAATTATTTTGATCTATCTATTGAATAACCTTTTTTGCCTGAGGTGATGGGGGTTAAGTGACTTGCCCAGGGTCACACAGCTAGGAAGTGTTATGTGTCTGAGGCCAAATTTGAACTCAGTTCCTCCTGACTTCAGGGCTGGTGCTCTATCCACTGCATCACCTAGCTGCCCCAAATTAATAAATTTTTTAAAAGAAATATGGTTAGTCAGTCAGGTTTCATTTTTTATGAAATCATGCTGGTTCTTTATAATACAATTTTCTCTGCTGAATTATTAGTATTTATTTGTTCCAATTTTTGGAAACATATAGATATATATATATACATAAACGCACATGCTTATATTTTATTACACTTCAATTTTCTACAATTGTAAGAGAGAAAGAGAAAAAGAGGTTTGGAAGAAGGAAAGGAGAGAGAGACAGAGAGACAACAAATAGACACATAGAGAGAGACAGGCAAATACAGAGAGGGGTAGAGATAGAAAGGAAGAGACAGTGATAGAGACATGAACAAATAGAGACAGGAGGCAGAACAACAGAAAAGGCAGAGTAAGATAGAGATACAGAGGTAGATCAACAGAAACAGAGATAGGGAGAATAAAAGAAACAAAGAAATGCAAAGACCAACATATCAATAAGACAGAAAGACAGAGGAAAGCAGAAAGAGGCAGAGATATAAAAAGAGAGCCAGAGACAGAGACAGAGAGAAATAGATGGAGAGACAGAGAAATAAAGAAAGATGAAAGAGAAAGAGAATCAGAGTCAAAAATAAGAAAGACAGATAACATACTCAGAGAGAGACAAAGGAACATGAGACAGAGACAGAGAATTAAACAGACAAACAGAGACAGCTGGGAGGAAAAGAGAAAAAAACATACAGAGACAGAGAAAGAAATATAAACATGTAGAGATTAGAGAGGCAAAGAGAGAGAGAGAGAGAGAGAGAGAGAGAAAGACACACATGCACACACATAAAGATACAGAGAAAGGATGATAGCAGAGGTGGGTAAAAGAAAGAGAAAGAAAGGAATAAAGAAAAGGAAGAGGGGTTTTGATTGAAGTGTCAAACACATTTATGGGAGCAATGAAGTCAAGCCAGAAAGTACTAGGTAGAGGCTACCTCCTGCACTCTATCTCTCTGCCCCTGTTTCTGTTTCTCTGACTCCCTCTGTCTCTGTCTATATCTGTCTGTTTCTCTCCCTCTCTTTCTTCATGTGTTTCTGTTTATTTCTCTGCCTCTCTCTTATTTCTGTCTCCCACTACTCCCTTCATTTCTGTCTCTATCCATGTCTATGTCTCTCTGTCTTTCTGGATCCATCTCTAGCTTTTTATATCTGTATCTTTCTGTGTTTCTCTGTCACTCTGTGATTGGGACATGAGCCCCACATCCACACTCCAATAAACACTTTAAATGGACTGTGCATTTTCATATGATGAAACAATTGCTTTAAATTCTCTACTTTCTGTCTCTGTCCTTGATCTGGACTAGCCTCAAAAAGATCCCTGAGAAAATTCCCAGAAAGGAAATAGTGATCTGAGAGGCCTAAGGTGAGCTAAAATTGTAACAGCCTCAGAGCCTGGCCTTTCCCCCTCATTTCCTTAGACCTGGAGACACAATGAACATGAACAAAGCCAGGTGATGATACAAAGTGCATCTGACCTTGGTCAATATTCAGAGCATCACCTCAATATAGAGAATGCTGTTGGGAGGGGACAGAGCTACCACCAAAATGGGAGTCTGGAAATAAAACGGGTGAACAGTTTTCGAGGATGTACAGTTTTTGGTCAATGGATCTTTTTAAGACAAGGTATACTGAATTGTGGAAGTTTGGAGAAGGGAAAAAGAGTCAAGGATTCTGCTGAAGTCTGGCTTCTCCTTCTCACTCAAACTCCTTGCTTCATCTCAAACTCAAAATTATTTATTCATTTATTTTTGCTGAGGCAACTGAGGGTAAGTGACTTGTCCAGGCTCACACAGGTAGGAAGCATTAAGTGTCTGAGACCATATTTGAATTCAGATCCTCCTGACTTCAGGGCTGGTGCTCTATACACTGTGCCACCTAGGTGACCCAAAATAAGTTATTTTCAAATTTGAATCTTTTGGTAGTTCACATCCTCACCTGCTTGTCTCCTAAACAGTTTTATATCTTGCCCACATCTACTTTTTATTTAGAAGTAAAGTCAAGTTTACTGATCTGTAACTAGCAGGATCTAATTCATTTCCCTCTTTTGAATATAGGTATATTTGCTGTTCTCCAAGTTTGTATTACTTCTTCTGTATTCTATGATTTATTAAATATTTCTAATAGTGGCTCAGTAAACATATCTTCTAATCCTGAGATATGCAACTATTTTTACATCATTAACATATTTGTCAGTCTAATGAGACCCATTAATTTCATCTCAGAATGCTTCACTACTACTATTACTCTAATTTAGATTGACTTTTGCCCAGAATCACACAAATAGTAAACAGTCTGAAACAAAATTTAACTTCAAATGATGCAAATTCCAGGTCCAATGTTGTTTTTTTTTTTTTCACAATACTACTTAGCTTCCTAAGAGAAAAAAAAATATGAAATTTCAGTTAGAGCTTAATGAAAATACAGATGGAATCTTTTTTTTTTCTATGTAAGTTTATAGATCACATGAAATTTATTGTTGGATTCTTTTGAGATGAATAGTTCCCAGGTTAAGACCTCTTGGTTTAATTCTTTAAGTGCTTAAAGATACAATTTTCTTTTTGATTTCTTGAAATTAAAGGCAACTAGGTACTCACTCTCTCCTTCCTTACATTTGGATATCAATTTTCAGTCATTCATTTCTCTTTGTTTTTTTCACTTCTAAAGGTCATTCTCCTTGGGAGAGAAAAAGGAAGAAAAATGAGAAAGGATCATGTCATAGGTTATCATTGTTTCTATCTACCTTAAGCAACACTCTTATCCATTCTTTGATTATCAGCTACGGCACATACTGAGCTTCAATGTTTCTAACATTATTTTTGTGGGATTGTACCATAAACATAGTTTGTTTCCTATCCTTGCTTTCCTTTTCTGGATATAACATTTGAAAAGCCTTTAGTACTTTTTTTTGGTATCTTCAGACAATTCTTGATTTTATTTTTCCTCCTTAGAATTGTTTCTCTTGTATCTTAAGAATTTAATTCTTAGGGGCATCTAGGTGGCGCAGTGGAAAAAAGAATTTAATTTTAAATACTTTCTCATTCCTCTTACACTGACTTCCTAAAGAATGGAATCCTAAATACTTTCTCCAAACCCTTTAAGTGTGATCAATTTTTTAAAATTAATAATCTTCTGGACATGCTTTATGACTGTTAAAATGGAACATTAGACTTTCTCAAGAATAAAATCCTTCAGTGGCCCACAAGGGACAATCAAAAGTTGCAGAATATGAACAGTGAGGATATAGCAAAAACCAGTGTTAATAGATTAACATTTGGAGTTCTACCCTGGTATCCCAAAATGCTAAATTAATGGGTCTCATTAGACTAGAGAAAACATTCAATCTCCTCTGGTTGATTTAACATTCAAAAAGTTGACTTCCTTCCGGGGGTGAAGCCATGGTGGCGGAGATCAGACAGGATTCTCTGTAACCTCCTCTAACCTCCCCTCAAACCAACAAAATATGAAGCCTCTAGACTGATTCTGAAGCAAAAAAATCCACAATATCCAGAGATCAACACGATTCTAGAAGAAGATACTCTGGAAGAACCTCAAAACAGGTCTGTTTTAATGGGGCAGGGGGTGGCTTACTGAACCCAGACTGCAGCACAGGGAAACCGGGACAGGGAGCTGGAGCAGGGAGCTGGAACAGCAGTCAGAACAGGAGTGGGAGCGTTGTGCTTTTCACACACCTGGGAGTCT
>JAJPUD010005177.1:61188-78782 GCA_023553655.1 Myrmecobius fasciatus
CTAATTTCATTCAAGAGAATGACAATAATGAGACCACATACCAAAATTTGTGGGATACAGCCAAAGCGGTAATAAGGGGAAATTTTATATTCCTAGATGCTTATTTGCATAAAATAGAAAAAGAGAAAATCAATGAATTGGGCTTGCAACTAAAAAAGCTAGAGAAAGAACAAATTAAAAACCCCCAATCAAATACCAAACTTGAAATCCTAAAAATAAAAGGAGAGATTAGTAAAATTGAAAGTAAAAAAACTATTGAATTAGTAAATAAAACTAAAAGTTGGTTCTATGAAAAAACCAACAAAATAGATAAACCTCTAGTTAATTTAATTAGAAAAAGGAAAGAGGAAAATCAAATTGTTAGTCTCAAAAATGAAAAGGGAGAACTTTCCACCAATGAAGAGGAAATTAGAGCAATAATCAGGAGTTACTTTGCCCAACTGTATGCCAATAAATTTGAAAACCTAAGTGAAATGGAGGAATATCTACAAAAATATAGATTGCCCAGATTAACAGAAGAGGAAATAAATTACTTAAATAGTCCCATTTCAGAAAAAGAAATAGAACAAGTCATTAATCAACTCCCTAAGAAAAAATCCCCAGGACCAGATGGATTTACATGTGAATTCTACCAAACATTTAAAGAACAGTTAACTCCAATATTATATAAACTATTCGAAAAAATAGGGAATGAAGGACTCCTACCAAACTCTTTTTTATGATAGACATGGTACTGATACCTAAACCTTACAGGTAAAACAAAAACAGAGAAAGAAAATTATAGACCAATCTCCTTAATGAATATTGATGCAAAAATCTTAAATAAAATATTAGCAAAGAGATTACAGAAAATCATTCCTAGAATAATACACCATGACCAAGTAGGATTTATACCAGGAATGCAGGGATGGTTCAATATTAGGAAAACTATTAACATAATTGACTATATTAATAACCAAACTAACAAAAACCATATGATAATCTCAATAGATGCAGAAAAAGCATTTGATAAAATCCAACATCCATTCCTATTAAAAACATTAGAGAGTATAGGAATTAATGGACTTTTCCTTAAAATAGTCGGTAGCATCTATTTAAAACCATCAGCTCGCATCATATGTAATGGTCATAAACTGGAACCATTCCCAATAAGATCAGGGGTGAAACAAGGTTGTCCACTATCACCATTACTGTTCAATATTGTATTAGAAATGCTAGCCTTGGCAATAAGACAAGAAAAAGAGATTAAAGGAATTAGAGTAGGTCATGAGGAAACCAAATTATCACTTTTTGCAGATGATATGATGGTCTACTTAGAGAACCCTGGAGAATCAACTAAAAAACTATTAGAATTAATCCACAACTTTAGCAACGTTGCAGGATACAAAATAAATCCACATAAATCATCAGCATTTTTATACATCACCAACAAAATGCAACAGCAAGAGATACAAAGAGAAATTCCATTCAAAATAACTATCGATAGTATAAAATATTTGGGAATATATCTGCCAAGGGAAAGTCAGGATCTATATGAGCAAAACTACAAAACACTCTCCACACAAATAAAGTCAGATCTAAACAATTGGAAAAACATCAAGTGCTCTTGGATAGGTCGAGCAAATATAATAAAGATGGCAATACTACCTAAACTAATCTATCTATTTAGTGCTATACCAATCAAACTCCCAAGAGATTATTTAACTGAACTAGAAAAAATAATAACAAAATTCATCTGGAAAAACAAAAGGTCAAGAATTTTGAGGGAATTAATGAAAAAAAATGCAAATGAGGATGGCCTAGCTGCACCAGATCTAAAACTATATTATAAAGCAGTGGTCACCAAAACCATTTGGTACTGGATAAGAAATAGAATAGTGGATCAATGGAATAGGTTAGGTTGACAGGACAAAATACTCAATGACAATTGTAATCTAGTGCTTGATAAACCCAAAGACCCCAGTTTTGGGGATAAAAACTCACTATTGGACAAAAACTGCTGGGATAATTGGAAACTAGTCTGGAAGAAATTAGGCATTGACCCACACCTAACACCATATACCAAGATAAGGTCAAAATGGATTCATGATCTAGGCATAAAGAATGATATTATAAACAAATTAGAACAATGTAGGATGGTTTACCTCTCAGACCTGTGGAGGGGGAAGGAATTTGTGACCAAAGAAGAACTAGAGGTCATCATTAATCACAAAATAGATAAGTTTGACTATATCAAGTTGAAAAGTTTTTGTACAAACAAAATGAATGCAGACAAGATTAGAAGGGTAGCAGTAAACTGGGAAAATATTTTTATATCCAAAGGTTCTGATAAAGGCCTCGTTTCTAAAATATATAGAGAATTGACTCAAATATAAAAGAATTCAAGCCATTCTCCAATTGACAAATGGTCAAAAGATATGAACAGACAATTTTCAGACGAAGAAATTGAAACTATCTCCGGTCACATGAAAAGGTGCTCCAAGTCACTATTGATCAGAGAAATGCAAATTAAGACAACTCTGAGATACCACTACACACCTGTCAGATTGGCTAAAATGACAGGAAATGATAATGATAGCTGTTGGAGGGGATGTGGGAAAACTGGGACACTGATACATTGTTGGTGGAACTGTGAACGGATCCAACCATTCTGGAGAGCAATTTGGAGCTATGCTCAAAGAGTTATTAAACAGTGCATACCCTTTGACCCAGCAGTGTTTCTACTGGGCCTATATCCCAAAGAGATTTTGAAGGAGGGAAAGGGACCCACATGTGCAAAAATGTTTGTGGCAGCCCTTTTTGTAGTGGCAAGAAACTGGAAATTGAAAAGATGCCCATCAATTGGAGAATGGCTGAATAAATTATGGTATATGAATGTTATGGAATATTATTGTTCTGTAAGAAATGACCAACAGGAGGATTTCAGAGAGGATTGGAGAGACTTGCATGAACTGATGCTGAGAGAAATCAGCAGAACCAGGAGAACATTATACACAGCAACAAGACTATATGATGATCAATTTTGATGGACATGGTTCTCTTCAACAATGATGTGATTCAAACCAGTTGTGCTGCGATGAAGATAGTCATATACATCCAGAGAGAGGCCTGTGGGAACTGAGAGTGAACCACAACACAGCATTTTAACGCTTTCTGTGAATATTTCCATGCATTCTGTTTTCCTTCTTAGGTTGTTTTTTTTTTCTTCTTCTCTTTCTAGATCTGATGTTTCTTGTGCAGTAAGATAACTGTATAGATATGTATACATGTATTGCACTTGTCATATAATTTATCCTATCTAGCATGTATTAGATTACCTGTCATCTAGGGGTGGGGGGCGGGGGGAGGGAAAGGAAAAGCTTGGGAAAAAAAGTTTTTTTGCAAAGGTCAATGTTGAAAGGTCACTCATATGTTTTGCAAATAAAAAGCTTTATTAAAAAAAAAACATTCAAAAAGTTACAACATAAGAAATGAATTCATTGTGAGCTTCACTTTTAGAAGACTATACCCTTATTATTAGAGGCATTATTGTATAGGGGTAGGGTGGAAAACAATAAACCTTGGATTTAAAGTTAGACAAGATGTGAGATAAAATCCTAAAGTGTTTGTTTTTTTCCAATACACATTTTTAAATTAAATCATGATCAGGTAATTCAGAATTAGTTTTTTCATCCATAAAAAAGAAAAAAAAATCAGAATTGCTGTGAAATCAAATAAGTTGGATGCAAACCTTAATATATTAGACAAATAATGGCATTTTATAAGAAGTCTGCAAATCCCTTCAAATATTGATATTGATAAAGTAGGTATTTGTTTTTATAGTTGCTGAATTCTCTGATTCTTAAAAAAATCAATTGGAAGTATGAATATATTTTGCATTCTTTATGCATATTCTCCTCATAGAGATATCTGAAAACTTGATCATTGAGTGGTTTGAAAATAGTGCTCTGTCCAGCACCAAATATATTCAATATTTATTGGGGCAGGCCCATCTGTTTTTGGTTTACAGTGGACAGAATACTACCTATTTTGCATAATGATAAAATCAGAGATCCTTCAAGTGTTCTCCCAATACACTATATTTTTGTGAAGCATGGTCTTGCCATCCATCCCACATGTGTATCAGCTATATATATTGATTGCCCATAACCAAACATGAGTTCTTTGGGAGGAGGTATTACCTTAATTTTGTAATTTGTATCCCCAGGAGTCACATAATGAAATCAGGGAAGATGTCAAAGATAAGGAGGTAGAATGATTCATAGAATAAGAAGGAGGGATAAAAGATTGATAGGTTGAAAGCTTCATTGGCACCTAAAAATGCGAAAAGAAACAGAGAAAGAACACCAATCCAATGGATGTATCCTTACTGTAAGGCTGCATAATGACATAGGACATAGAATGGAAGATGAGAATATGGAGATTGGTCATGATCTATAACAGTAAAGGGAACACCCAGGATGATTGCATACTAAATCCACTGAAATATTGAGCTGAACTTATTGTGTAATGCCCTATGAACTAGAAGTATGCTGGGCAAGAGTATGGTTGGAGATAAAAATGGCATCAGAGGATTTCAGCTAATGAGTTCCTTTGTAAAATGAACTTTTTTGAGAATTTCAAGAGTTTCCAAGAATAAAAAGAAACTTCTTAACTATAATCCTTATAGATTAACATATATTTTGACAGAGACTTCTCTTCTATCCCAAAATACCTCCATAAAATAAGTTTCAGGAAACTGAATTTTTCTTCTTTTTATCTACTTTCCTCTCATTAGGATTACAAAAAACACAAATGACTAAATTTGTGTCCCCAATACAGTTTAAAAGATAGTTTTGGAACTTTTCATATTTGCCAAGAATCATTTTCATGTAATCTCTCCCTACTTATGTGACAAACTATGCAATCCACTTGACTTCCATTTGTGAATGCATTTCTGGAGGTCAATTGAAACTTTAGCCCTGAAATTGCTTTTGTGGATGCTTGCTAAGGTCATCTGTTAAACATGCTGTAATGAACAGGGAAGGGAAGGGAAGGGAAAAAAAATAAAAAGCCTGCATTGAGAAAATACCACAGCTTACAAATGAAACTTGAAAATGCAATAGCAATTGGATTCAGGTTTTCAAAGATTTTTGGCACAGTGATGTTATATGCTATACTTTTGAAATATCAATTATTAATATTGTGGCTAGGATTTTGCATATAATTACTACTTATCCTTTGATTCTATACAAAGTATATATTTGTGTTTTGTTTTTCATGCAAATTGTAGGAAGCTAGAAAATATTCCTTAAGCCTAATGCTCAAATGTATTTTAAGTTCTGTTAAAAATTAGACAATCTTATCTCCTTCACTAATGTGTCTGTTTTCTTTTTTTCTACTGAATGATTATTACATGTTTTAAAGAACACTTCACATTCATGAGCCAAAATGGCTGAGTAAGCAGTGAACCACTATAATCCTCCTATGTTCCCCTTTGGGAAACCATAAAATAGTACACCAAGAGAGTTCCGGAGCAGCAGAACTATCAAAAAGACAGGGTGAAATAATCTTTTAGCCCAGGGAATTTGGAAGATCAGCAGGAAGAGTCTCTCTCACTTGAGTGAAGGTGGGGAACAGTCCACTTCTTCAGAAAGCCTGAAGCAAGCTCCAACTCAGCAAATCATCAGGAAATTCTGAGTACTAGAATGGTGGAGTATAACACTAGTCTCATATGACTTGGCAAAACCAGGAAAGCTTGTTGTCTCCAGCACTGGGAATCACCATGTGCTCTGGTTTAATCATAGACAAAGAGGCATCCTCCAGGAGTCAGAAGTCCAAACGCTTCTGCACAGTCCTGGAATTTCAGCATCTTCCAAAGGTCATACCACCCTCTGCTTCAGTGTAGCCCTGGTTCAACATAGAAATATCACACCTGATCTTATCACAGGCTGTATCACACCACTGGGATCCAAATTCAGCACGAGATAAGAAGCCAGAACTCTACATCCTACAGCAGCATCAATCACCCCTCACCCCATCTCTTTAATCAGCATCAGACATGAGGGTCCCCCAATGGGTGTGTGGGGCTATCATCAGTAAAGCACTAGGTAAACAGCCAGGTCCTAAAGCTACTGGCATACGAAACCTGAGATAATACTCCTTTTGCTTAGAGAGCAGAGTTTACATTTAAAAGAAAACAAAGAAAGAGACAGAGACACAGAAAGACAGAGAGAGACAGAGAGTACAGAGATAGAGAGAGATGACAGAACCAGAGACAAAGACAGAGAGACAGAGAGAGCCAGACAAAGAACCAGACAGAGATTCAGAGACAGAAAGAGAGAGGGAGAAAGGGGGAAGAAAAGCAGAACTGGGGGAGAGACAGAGAGAGGGGGAGCTATGGACATAAAACATTATTATGGTGATTGAAGACCAAGACACAAACACTGAAGAGCTCAACAATATCAAAACACCTATGGACAAAGCCCCAAAGATAAATAGAAAGTAATCTCAAACTCATGAAGAACTCATGAAAGAGGTAAAGAAGCTTAAAAATCATATAAAATAGGGGCAACTAGGGGGTGCAGTGGATAGAGCACCAGCCCTGAAGTCAGGAGGCCCTGTGTTCAAATCTAGTCTCAGACACATTCCCTAACTCTGTGACCCTGGGCAAGTCACTTAAACTCAATTGCCTCAGCAAAAAGCAAAAAAAAAAAAAAAATCATATAAAATAGGTAGAAAAATAGATTGGGAAAATAAATGAGAGTAATACAAGAGAATTATGGGAAAAAAGTCAACAGGTTGTGAAACTGTTTAAAAATAGAATTGGCACAAATGGAAAAGGTTAAACAAAAATGTACTGAACAACATAATTTCTTAAAGAGCACAACTGGCAAGATGGAAAAGAAAGTACAAAAGCAAATTGAGAAAAATAACACCTTATAATTTAGAATTGTACAAGTAGAAGTTAGTGACTCTATGAGACATCAAGAATCAGTCAAACAAATTCAAAGGAATGAAGAAAAGGGAAGAAAGTACTGAATACCTCATGGCAAAAACATTTGACCTATAAAATATATCCAGGAGAGACAACATCAGAATCTTTGGACTATGTGGGCAGTGCCATTTAAGAAATGATCAAGGAAAACTTCCCTAATTTTCTAGAACCAGAGGATAAAACAGTCATTGAAGGAATCCACCAATCATCTGAGGAAAAAAAGATCTCAAACTCCAAGGAAGATTATAACCAAATATCAAAACTATAAGATAAAATGGGGGAGAATAACAACAACAAATGTACAAATGACTAGAAAGAAATAATTCAAATCAGTATTACACAGAATCTAAGAGCTGTAACATTATAGGACCAGAAGCCATAGAAAACGATACTCTAAAAAGAAAAGGAACTAGAACTACAAGTAAGGATGAGCAACTCAGTGAAATTAAGTATAACACTTCAAGGGAGAAAAAAATGATAATTTGTTTAAATAGAATGATTTTAAGCTTTCATAAGAAGATAAGACTTCAATAAAAACTTTGATCTCCAGTATCAAGAACCAAGAATAGCTTAAATGGGTAAAAAGGGGAGAAAATAACAGAAGACATTCAGTAGAATTAAACTGTTTATATATCTACATTGGAAAATGTAATTCTTAATAATTATTATCACTAATAGTATATCATGAATGAATGTACATATATGTATATGGGTATAAGGTTACTTAGAGGAGATAACATAATACAAAACTAAGGGATGAGAAAGAGAAGGATACTATATACAAAAGGAAGGGAAAGGTAGAATAGTGTATACTATTTCACGAGAAGTGTCTAGTAAGACCTATACTACTTACTGTAGGGAAAGGTGGAAGGGTAGGCTATAAGCATCATTTGAACCTTAGTTTCATCTGTGTTGTCTAAAATAGGGAATACCTATACACTCAGTTGAATATAGGAATCTAACTTATCAAACTGGGAAGTGGGGGAATGGGTGAATAGGACTGATGGGGGTAGGGCTGATAAGAGGAGGTGGTAGACAAAAGCAAAATGATGGTGAGGAGGGAAAGCAGAAAATAGACAAACAAGAATTGGACATAGTGAGAAACACAGGGAGTAATTAATCATAACCACGAATGTGAATGAGCTGAATTCTCACATAAAGCAGAAGTAAATAGCAGAGTAAATCAAAGATCAAATTCCGATAATACAAGAAAAACACTTGTAGCAGAGACACACACAGAGTAAAGGTAAGGTGTTGAATAGAATCTATTATGCTTCAATTAAAGGAAAAAAAACAAAGGGAGCAATCCTGCTAGTAGACAAAACAAAAGCAAAAATAGACCTAATTAAATGAGACAACTATGGGAATCACATTTTGCTAAGAAGTATCATAGACAGTGAAGTAATGTTGGTCTTGTATATGCACCAAGAGGAATAACATCCAAATTCTTAACAGTGATGCGAATCAAAGGGAGAAATACCAAAACTATATTTGTGAAGACCACAATGGTTCCCTCTCAGAACTCAATAAATCCAACAAGAACAACAAAAAATTAACGAAAGAGACTAAGGAAATAAATAGAATATTGA
This sequence comes from Myrmecobius fasciatus, assembly GCA_023553655.1. Taxonomy (NCBI): domain Eukaryota; kingdom Metazoa; phylum Chordata; class Mammalia; order Dasyuromorphia; family Myrmecobiidae; genus Myrmecobius; species Myrmecobius fasciatus. Next base: position 69,754 of record JAJPUD010005177.1, read on the forward strand.
AAAAGAAAACCATTAAGGAAAACTGATTAAGAACAGAAAAGAATATACTTTTTTCTACTCAGTAACATTGACATACAAAAATAGACCATGTAATAAGGCATAAAAACCTCAAAATCAAATGTAAGAAGACAGAAATATGACATATTCTTTTCAGATCATAAAGCAATAAAAATTATAATAAACAGAGGGCAATTGAAAGATAGATTAAAATTATTTGGAAACTAAAGAATCTAATCCTAAAGGATAACTGGATCAAAGAACAAATTATAAAAAACAATAATTTCCTTAAAGAGAATAACAAAGAGACAAAATTAACACAATTTATGGAATGTGCTGTCATGTAAAATATATTTCTATATTAGTTACATCTGTAAAAGAAGAAACAGGTCAAAAGGGGGTAAATATGACAAAAAATTAAGTAAATTAAAAATGCTTTGATCTGCATTCAGAGTCCATCTCTTTATCTGGCAGTAGATTGCACTTTTCCTTAACAGTCCTTTGTACTTGTCTTGGATCACTGTATTTCTCAGAAGAGGTAAATGAAATTGTGTTTGTTTTCCTCATTCTGCTCATTTCACTTTGCAACTGTTTGTACAACTCTACAGATTTTTCTGTTCATCATTTCTTATTACACGAGAGTAATTCGTTACACCCATATACCACAGCTTTCAGCAATTCCCCATCTGATGGGTATCCCCTCAATTAATATTTGTACACATGTAGACCCTGTTTTATGATCTGCGTGTGCTGGAGACAGTCCCAAGTGATGAGAGGTGATTACTAAATTTTCATTATGAATTTTATACCTTGAAGATCATGAAAAGTTGTAAATAAAGGATCCATTTATTGTTTTCCTTTTCTAATTTTCATTTTGCTATTCATGTAAACTTATGAACATGACAGAGGAAATGTTAATAATGCCAATTTAATTTAAAAGTATATTATGTATTTTCAGTGAGTCAGTGAGTAATAAACATTTACCACCAACTTGATGAAAATGCTTAACAAGTAACAATCAAGCCATTGCTTACAGAGGGGGAATCCACCATTTCCAGAGAATCTTTGAATGACTGAAGACATTAAAATATTGATCTCTCCATCAAGTTGAAATGCGTCTTTCTATAATGTCCACATATTGTTCCTATTTGTGCTTTCTGGGACAAAATAGAACAAGTGTGTTCCTTCCCTAAAAGTTTCTAACATGTTTTCCCACCTAAAATGCCCAACGTGTCCTTTGTGATTAGATTTAAGGTAAAATTTTGCAAAATTTAAGATTGTTCCAGCCATTATTTTGTATTTGAATCATTGAGCCACATCCAATTGAGGCAAATCCAGTATATCATATTTTACATGGAATATTTTTGACAAAGTTATTAGAGTAATTTACCATTATTTTTCTTCAGTGGATTAAGGTAAACATATTAAGCATCATGCCCAAGGTGACATATCTCTTAAATGTCTTAGTCTACTTCCTGACTCCAGGCAATAGCATTATCCACTGAGCTACCTAGCTGCCCTTATATCAGACTTCAACTTTCTTATTATACCCAGCCTCAATTGAGTATAAAAGAACTCAAATATGTCAAGTTAATGAACATTTATTAATCACCTGCTATATCCCAGGCACTATGCCAAATGATGGTGATACAAAAAAAAAGCGAAAGACCAAAATAAAAACAAATTTTGAAAACATTCCCACTAAAAAGGAGTTCACATACGAATACAAGCACCTTTGGACAAGCAAGATGAATAGGATAAGGTGGAGGGAATCCCAGAGGGAAGATGCAAAGATTAAACAGTCAAGAATGTAATCTTTTTGCTTTGCTTTCTTTCCCTTCAGTTCAGCTAGCAAAATGAACTTGTAATGGTATAACAATTCACACATGGTAATGATTACATGTGGAAAAATTCCATGGTCGATCTTTCCAAGACACATCTTACTATGACCCTTGCCCCTCAAGCTGAGATGACTAGCACATCAAAGCTTGCTATTATTTTTAAACTTATATTCAGCTTTTCTCTCCCTTTGTTCAACTTGTCATCATCCTTTGCAATTGTGTTATGTGCGCACTGGACTGAACAGCTTGATCTGACTTTTCATCAGGTGTAGTCCATCCTCAAAATGCTCCTTTAATCCTTCCTTCTGAACCCAATATAAAATATTTCTAACACTCTATACACAAACTTCTCAGCCTGCAAGATTGTTCAACTAACTTGCTTTTTTATTTCTTTAGAGACTTTTCTTCATATAGGCACTTTATTGCCTTCTCCACCTGAATGCTTGCATAATGCCATCCGTGCTCCTTGTATTCTTCAGGAATTGGACTGGAGGACCTTACTGGATGATTTTTCTGCCTCTTGTCTGCTAAATATAAACTTTCTTTCTCCTTGTAGTTAGCAGCCTGTGACAACTCTTTCAATAAGTCATTTAAGGCATGAGGACAGTTTACACTTAGTATACCAACTTACTGAAAAAAAAAAAAAAAAACAATTTCTTTGACCAAAAGTGTGTCCTCTTTAAAGGTGCTTTTTCAGTATTAACATTAGAAACCATACACTAAAACATGATCTAAAAGCTCTTTTTTATCAGTGCCATATTGGAATAAATAAAATAAATTTAAATACAAATTAGATTTAATAAATATTCTCTCCCATGATCCACTCCTCCTCTCAATAGTTGACATAAAAGATAAGGTTTTTTTTTTTTTTTTTTTTTTTTTTTTTTGAGAATCATTGTCTCAGATAGTAACAATGTCTGCATACTAACCTCTGGATAAATGTAAAATTGTATTCAAACTTCTCTAATTATTACTTAGTCATGATATTATATATACATAGATCAACTATGGCAACCATGCAGAAGACTAAATTGGGTTCAAGTGATGTCACTGAGATCATGAGTATGTTACTTAATCTCTCAATTCCACAGGCAACTATATAAAACAATAATTGACAAGGAAGTTTATAGACAGAGAAATTTGTCTTACCTTATACTTTCTGCTAAAAATAAATAAGAAATCCAGAAACATAAAGCCACTTGTACTAGAATTAACCTTGCTGGAGCTTCAAATTTTCATTGGCAATTTTATAAAGGAAAATTAAAATGTGAACTCTTTGAGAGAAGGAACTTTTCCCCTCTTTTTTGAAGAGGTTTTTTTTTTTTGTATCTAGTGCTTTATCACAGTCTTGAGCACATTTGACAAAAGTCAATTCTTGAATGAAGGTCATGTTTTCTAGTTTGGGTGTAGTTGTCATAAAGGAATAGGATAAGAAAATGAGTAATATCTAGTTGCTGCTTTTATAAGAATATATTTTCTAGAATTAATAGAGAAATCAATAAATGGTAACCAAGTCCCTAAAAACTAAATTATAATACATATAGACTTTCAAAGGTTAGTCTAATATTAATAATTGATTTATGCAGCAACTAAGGGTTTAAAAGTATATTTTCTCATTTCAGACATAAACATCCCTGTAAGCTAGGAATTATATACTTTATTCCCAATTTAAGGAAAACAAAACTGAGGCTGACAAGGTGACTTACCCATCACCATATGGTTAACAATTTTACAATCATAAAATAAAACCAAAGAGCTTATTTTTTTTTTGAGAAAATGCAACCTTTTAAAAATTACAAGAGAAAAAATAATAAAAAAGCTCCATGGTGCTAAATACATAAATTTAATCTTTTTCTGATTCTCCTTGGAAATAAATAATGGATTATATTCCAAGATACCCCATGGGATAGACAAATAAAGATTAAAATTATTTTAAATGTATCATTTATTTATATCTAATTTTTTTACCTGAAGCACTTTGATTGATTTTGTTTTATATAAATCTTGCCTCTGTGTGTGTGTGTGTGTGTGTGTGTATGTGTGTGTGTGTATGTGTGTGTGTGTATGTGTGTGCATGCACAAAATAAGTGTAGTGTTGGTACTAAAACCTGTTAAAATATGGATGTGAGAAATTTTCTTTCATTAACATTTAAATATGACTTGTGTGTACTAATTACAACAGTACACCTCTTCAATAAGACACAGATTATTTTTGAGAAGATGAAATAGGAAATAAGCAGCTTAAAAAGTATTGATTTGACTATATATTGTACATGGTTCCTGTCTAAATAACATAAATTCATCTGTATTTAGGATAAAGGCAATTATAAATTATAAAGGCAACGCAGTTAATAGTCTGATGAGTAATTAGTGATTGCAGGTAGTTGGTTTTTTTTTCTTTATGAATTAAACATTGTCCTGGAAAAAATAATAACGATACAAAGAAGGAAATTTGTGATGAAGTATTTTGGTAAATTTTAATGATCAGGTTTTGTTCAAGTTATTTATTTATATTGCAGATGTATATCAGGACGTGGAGCTAGAAGACATATATATGTCTGTGTGTAAGGGGTAGAACAGAGTGACACAATAAGAGACAGAGACTGAGACAGAGAAAAAAAACACATGCAAAGAGAGTTAAGAAAAAATAAATATTCGTATTTATATAAAGGAGATGAGTGTGTATCTGTTTGTGTTTATATACACCTCTGTCAAAGCCTAGATATTAACTAATGCTGGAAGCAAGGAAAATAAATAAATTAATAAATAATGTTTTCTCTTAAACTCAGCTTTTAAAGGCTAACTGTTTTATTTCAATAAGAGATTTGGCTTTGTTTAGGATAATAAAAATGGGGCGGAGCCAAGATGGCAGAGTGCAGACACAACTTTCTGTGACCTCCTCTGACCTCCTCTCAAACCAACAGCAGATTAAGCCTCTGAACTGGTTTTGTAGTAAAAGCTCCCCCAAATACTTGGAGTCCAACATAATTCCAGCAAAAGTTATCTTGCAAGATGTTGGGAACAGGTCTGTTTCAGACAGGCAGGGGATCGGGCCACTTGCCACTCTCAGGCACCAGCGTGCAGCTCAGGTGAGACTGGGGCTGCGATGGAGCGTGGTGGATTCTAAGCACCTGGGAAGTCCCTGGGAGACGCTTGGGCCACTTTGCTCTGGTTGCGTGCAGGTGCTTTGACAGATCTGCCTTTTGTAAAAGGTAGATTGTAACTCACTGAGACCTTGAGGACCTAGCTCATCCAGCCCAGCACCGGAAGTCAGCCAGCTAAACTGCCCCAAGGCAAAGCAACTGCCACTCCTCTGCTTTAAACAGACCTCAAGCTCTGAAAAATGGATAAGAAACAGAAAAGAACTCTCACCTAGGCAAATGTTACGGAGAGAAAGAAGGGCAGACCTCAGATCCTGAAGTTCCTAAAGGGAAAGTAACTTCAGAGGAAGCCACAAAGGTGGACGCGAGCTGGTCCCCATTTCACAAGGCTTTCCTGGAAGATTGCATAACAAATCTCAAAAGAGAGTTAGAAGAAAAATGGGGAAAGGAATTGAGATCAGTGCAAGAATGATATAGTGCCCTGCAACAGAGATATGAAAAACTGGAAAACAAAATTGGTCAAGTAGAAAAAATCACCAATTCACTGGAAAATAAAAATGGTGAATTGGAAAAAGATAACAACTCACTGAAAAACAAAATTGGTAAAATGGAAAAAGTCTGCAATGAACAAAAAATTTCAATTGACCAGTTACAAAAGGAGCTAAAAAAGGTAACCAAGTAAATATTTGAAAAATTCGAATTGAACAAATGGAAGTGAGTGACTCAATAAGATTTCAAGAATCAGTCAAACAACAACAACAAAAAAAGAAAAAAGTATGAAATATCACCTAGGAAAAACAAGTAACCTAGAAAATAGATCTAGGAGAGACAATCTAAGGATTATTGGACCCCCTGAAAGACATGATGAAATAAAGAACATAGATTTATCTTCCAGGACATCGTGACAGAAACTGTCCTGATGTTTCAGAATCAGAAGGCAAAATAATCACCATTGAAACAATTCACCAATCACCTCCTGAAAGAGACGCCCAATTAAATACCCAAGGAATATCATGGCTAAATTTCAGACTATCGCACCAAGGAAAAGATATTGCAAACAGCTAGAAAGAAACAATTCAAATACCAATGATCTATAATTAGAATCACACAAGATCTGTCAGCCTCCACATTAAAGGATCAAAGGGCCTCAAAGCAGATATTCTGAAAGGCAAAGGAACTTGGATTATAGCCAAGAATAAGCTACCAAGCTAGAATGAGCATTATCTTCCAAGGAAGATGATGGATATTTAATGATATAGGTGAATTTCACCTATTTCTAATGAAAAGACCAGATCTGAACAAAAAATTTGACCTTCAAACACAGAACTCAAGAGAAGCATAAAAAGGTAAAAATGAAATAACTCTTGAGAACTATATTTCTACTATGGATATACTTAAAGAATGGGGGTATAATTTGATTTTACTTTGATAAAATGAAAAAGCAACTAGAGGTGGAAGGGCTATCATACTGGAAAAAGAGGGGAAAGGAGGTAAAATAAGGCTAAAAAAGAAGGAGGTAAAAATAAGTTAAATCTTATGAACAGGCAAAGAAAATCATATAATTGAGGGAAAGAAGGGAGGGCAATGAGCTTTGTGCGAATCTTACTCTCATCAGATTGGGCTCTAAAAGATTCCATCAAACACATGTGGTTTCACAGAAAAACTTGTCCCTCCTTATAGGGAAGTAAGAGGGAAAGGAGGTAAAAAAGGATAGAATAATAGAAAGGAAAATAGAAGATTTAGGGGAAAGGTGTAAAAAAGGGGAGGGGCTCTAAATGGGGGAGGACTGTTAGAGAGAGGTGGTCATCAAAAACAAAATACTGGGGAGGGGTGAATGGAGAAAGGGGAAAGGAAAGAGAAAAACAACTTTGGGTAAAAAAGATGGCAGGAAATACAGATTTACTTATTTTAACTGTGAATGTGAATAGGATGAACTCTCTCATAAAATGGAAGCTGATAGCAGACTGGATTAAAAGCCAGAATCATACAATATGTTGTTTACAAGAAAAACATCTAAACCACAGAGATACATACAGGGTGAAGGTAAAGGGCTGGAGCAGGGGTAGGAATCCTGATCTCAGATCAAGTAAAAGCAAAGATAAATCTAATTAAAAGAGATAAGGAAGGAAACTATATTTTACTACATGGTACCATAGATAATGAAGCAATATCAATATAAACATATATGCACCAAGTAGTATAGCATTCAAATTCCCAAAAGAGAAATTGAGAAAGATGCAAGAAGAAATAGACAGCAAAACTATACTACTGGGGCATCTCAACCTTGCTATCTCAGAATTAGATAAATCAAACCACAAAATAAATAAGAAAGAAGTTAGGGAGGTAAACAAAATGTCAGAAAAGTTAGGTATGATAGATCTTTGGATCACACAAATAAAGTCAGACAATCAATTGGAAAAATATCAAGTGCTCATGGGTAGGCCAAGTGAATATAATAAAAATGGCAATACTACCCAAACTAATTTCCTTAATTTACTGCCATACCAATTAAAATTCCAAGAAGTTATTTTACATATCTGGAAAAATAGTAGCAAAGTTCATTCGGAAGAACAAAAGGTGTAGAATTTCAAGGGAATTAATAGAAAAAGGCTGAGGAAGGTGATCTTGCTGTACCAGATCTAAAATATAAAAAGTAAACTCCCTACTGTCTCCATTAAATTTTCTTCCTCCCTTCCCCTAAACCCCTCCTCTAGAAAGCAAGTAATTCAATGTGGGTTAAACATGTCCAATTCTAAACAAATTTCCAAATTAATCATATTGTGCAAGAAAAACAGATCAAAAAGGAAAAAATATATGAGAAAGAAAACAAAAAGCAAGCAAGCAACAACAAAAAAGGAAAAAATACTATGTTGTGATCCACATTCAGTCCACATTGTCCTCCTTTTGGATTTAGATGGCTTCCTCCATCACAGGTCTATTGGTTTTTATTTATTTATTTATATAAAGCTTTTTATTTACAAAATATATGAGTGATTTTTCTACATTGACCTTTGCAAAAACTTTTTTTCCCAAGCTTTTCCCCTCCTTCTCCCCATCTCCCACCCCTAGATGACAGGTAATCTAATACATGCTAAATAGGATAAATTATATGACAAATACAATACATGTATACATATCTATACAGTTATCTTACTGCACAAGATACATCACATCTAGAAAGAGAACTTTTTAATCATAGCTCCAAATTGCTCTCCAGAAAGGTTGGATCCGTTCACAGTTCCACCAACAATGTATCAGTGTCCCAGTTTTCCCACATACCCTCCAACACTTATTATCATTTCCTGTCATTTTAGCCAATCTGACAGGTGTGTAGTGGTATCTCATATTTGTCTTAATTTGCATTTCTCTGATCGATAATGACTTGCAGCACCTTTTCATGTGACCAGAAATAGTTTCAATTTCTTCGTCCGAAAATTGTCTGTTCAAATCTTTTGACCATTTATCGATTGGAGAATGGCTTGAATTCTTATATATGTGAGTCAATTCTCGATATATTTTAGAAATGAGGCCTTTATCAGAACCTTTGGATGTAAAAATATTTTCCCAGTTTACTGTTACCCTTCTAATCTTGTCTGCATTCATTTTGTTTGTACAAAAACTTTTTAACTTGATAGAGTCAAACATCTATTTTGGGATTAATGATGACCTCCAGTTCTTGTTTGGTCACAAATTCCTTCCCCCTCCACAGGTCTGAGAGGTAAACCATCCTACATTGTTCTAATTTGTTTATAATATCATTCTTTATGCCTAGATCACGAATCCCTTTTGACCGTATCTTTTTCTGAAATGGGACCATTTAAGTAATTTATTTCCTCTGTTAATCTGGGCAATTATATTTTTGTAGATATTCCTCCATTTCACTTAGCTTATCAAATTTATTGGCATAAAGTTGGGCAAAGTAACTCCTGATTATTGCTCTAATTTCCTCTTCATTGGTGGAAAGTTCTCCCTTTTCATTTTTGAGACTAACAATTTGATTTTCCTCTTTCCTTTTTCTAATTAAATTAACTAGAGGTTTATCTATTTTGTTGCTTTTTTCATAAAACCAACTTTTAGTTTTATTTATTAA
>JAJPUD010005177.1:83782-107733 GCA_023553655.1 Myrmecobius fasciatus
AGAGCTCTATTTGGTGGTCACAGGATTTAGATGTGAATCATGTGAATGCTATTTACTACCTATGTGACCTACCATGCTATGTCTGTTTCTTCATCTATAAAATAATGGAGTTAGAGTAAATTATTTCAAAGATTTCTTTTCATTGACAATATATGGTCCTATGATACTTTCATAGATATAACTAAAGAGTTAAATGTGTTTGATGATCACATATTAATATTAAACAGAAATGCAACAAGAATTTTTTTGCTCACTTAAGTTATTTATAGCTATCATAAAATTTACCATCAAAGGAAGAAAAATTCCCTCTATATTTTTAAAGTCTTACTGGTGATTCTGTGTCTAGATGTTAGTGTGCTGATTTTATTAAGAACCAGAATGCCACAAGAAATTATCAGTGTAATTCATGACCTCTCAAATATTAGAAATAAAATCAAGGAAAATAAAGTGCAAAAAAATACCTAACAATATGATGGCATGCAGATGGGGAGAGGCAGTCTATTGAATCAGTCATATAGTGCACATATCTTGGACTAATATCATTGATAGTAAGCAGGACACAGAATTGAATATGAAGAGAATAACATAAAATATATTTGGAATAAATACATAATGCTTTTAAGTAACTCATTCCATGACATAAAACTTCATCTTTTTGTACACTAATTTTTTTTTCAGAAAAAAAAAAAAAACTATGTCTTCATAAAATAAGACCTAAAATTTTCAAAGCACCAACATAGGGGATAGTGGGAGAAGCCACAAAAAAAAGATGCATGTTGGTCATCAATTGACTAAAGTATGTTGTCAAGAATGGTTTGTCTACAAAATTTGGTTTTAAAATATCATAAAATATGCTCCTGGAAAAGGAGATGGACTGTTTATGTAACCCAGTCAAGGAATAATAGAATAGGTTCTGTGTGGATGAAGCAATAATAATGATAGTGATTTTTACTCATAGCATTAACAAGCATCTGAGATAAAGTTTTACTCTTCTATTCCTGGCTTCTGGCTCCAAGTCTAGTTCTCCACTGCACACTTAGCTGGTACCACTAGTAGCCAGGCTAGATTCTCCATGAAAGTTTTTAGACAGAAAATGAATAAAACTTGCACAAAGTAATCAATTATGGAAAGGCTGGATCTGAAACATTCACCTAAAATAGGGGAAGGTTGGGAGGGAAGAGAATAAATATTTATGTAGTGCTTATTACATGCCAGCTGCTTTACTAATATTATTTCATTTGATCCATACAATAACCCTGTAAAATAGGCATTGTCAATTACTCCCTCTTTGTAGTCATAGAAACTGAAGGAAATTAAAGTAAATGACCTGCCTAAGGTCACAAAACTAGTGATTGTCTGAAGCAGGATTTGAACTCAGATTTTACTGAGTTAAACTGTGTTCTATGCTTTACGCCATCTACTTGCCTCTGCTGAGATCATACATCAACTTTATACTGAAAAATAGAGGGAAGGGGGAAAGAAGTCCAATGGACAACAGAAAAAATTAGTGAGATGACTGGAAAACATGTCATTTAATGATCAACTGAAGGAAGAATGGAAATTTAACCTGCAAAAGGGAAGACAACGTAAATAGTACAATATGGTTTAAACAAGGTTTTATGTACAATGAGGAAAGTTGGGGTGCATTAAGCTTTAGACTTGGAACCAGGAGGACTTGAGTTTAAATTTGGCTTCATATATTTACCCATTATAGGACACCAGACAAGTCATGTAACCTGTATCTCCCCCCACTCATGAAAAAGTGAGGTTAATACCACCTACCTCCCAGGATTGTTGGATAGATAGAATGAAATAATATTTGTAAAACATTTGTACTCCTTAAAGCACTGCTTAAATGACAGCTGTTATTACTAAACTTCTGGACTGCCTGGATAAATAGGCTTTATAACTATTATCTCATAGAAGAGAAAATGACACTTAGAACAATTATATTTTTCCCACAGTCAAAAAAAATAATCTGTGAGATTCTAATTTGATTCTCTTGATTCTTTCCATTACACTGTCTTTCATATTTTATTTCACTCCTTAATTGCCAACACTGGGCAATGAATAGAACTAGTAATAAAGAAAAATGGAATTTTGAGCAAGACTTCAAGGAGTAGAAATTCTAGGAACATTTTAATGTCTCTGTGTGACCATGCCTGGGATTACTGATTTAAATAAGATCAAAATATTACCTAAATATATTTCTATTATTGAGAATGTTATCTTTCCATGCTCTGATTTCATGTAGCACTTCTAAAAAGTCTATTGTCTAACAAGTTTTCAAAACAGGCACTTTTCTGTAGTTTCAGGAAAAAGTAAACATCTTAATGCTTCACTGACTTAATAAACCTTCCGAAGTACTCTTTTTGCTGGCCAATAAAAGAGTTTTATCCTGCTAAAGCAAACCAAGGTTCCTTCCCCCATGCCTAATGTTTCCCTTTAAAGAAAGCTATTAAAGTGTGGCTTATGGATATTTTCCCTATAAACTATGTTCTCCTTGTTGTCAGGAGTTATAAATTCCAAAATACCAAATATTTTTGTCATGTAGTAGACAATTTCTATAGCATATCCTCATTTCTGAAGTAAAGAAAAGCACAAAAATTTCTAATAGAGTTTCCAATTGACACCGATGGTCATTTCTTTCACTAAAATTCCAAATAATCAGCTTCACTGTTACAATAGGTTTGAAGTGATGTTTGGACAATGCTGTTTTAATCTTTCTCTTTTTTTTTCCATTGATTATACAAAACTTTCATGTCATGGAATGTGGGAGTCATTCATACTCAGAAATATTTAGCAAACTTTCAATAAATAGAACCTAATACTTCACATTATATTACCAAAAAAATTAATTCCTCTGGAAAACCATATTTGTTCTTCAAAAAGTTCTTAAATACTTGTTGATATGGATTACCTGAGTCATACTTGTTCTTTTCAAATATTAGCCATTTTGAAATAATATAAAACTCTTTCTTTAGTCTCTCTTCATTCTATGTATTACCATATCTTGTTTTGAATTGAGTTATAAGTGAACTGAAAGATGTTGAATCCCAGAATTTATAATCTGAACAAAAAACATAAAATAATACTAGAGAGAGCTAAGTATGGAAAATAGAATATTGAATCAGGTCTCTGAAGATATGGACTAAAATTCTATCTTTCACATATATCTGAAAAAATTTTTAACATGCACATCATTCTTTATGAACTTTAGTTTTTGAATTTTTTAATCGGAGTCAATAATATGATATACATTGAAGATGGTACAATTTGAAGGTGAGTTTAATCTTGATTCACCTTGTTTGATTACAGCTATATCATTTAAATGCTCTGAGATTCAACTTCCTTATCTGTGAATGAGTTGCATTTGCTGCTTCTAATGTGTTTTGACTCTACAAATACTATTTCACATAGTTATTATGATACTAAAATGAAATATAGTAAGTCATAATTAAAAAGTCATAATCTTTTAAATAATATATATTCTTTTAGACTAGAAGTATATTCCAATCCTGGGCTCCATCCCACTGAATCTCCACTTTTTTATTAGGGATATTGGCCTATAATTTTATTTCTCTGTTTTGGCTCTTTCTGATTTGGAAATCAGTACTATATTTGTATCAAAAAAGGAATTTGGCAGTATTCCTTTTGTACTTATTTTTCCAACTAGTTTACATAGTATTGGAATTAATTATTCTTTAAAAGTTTGGTACAATGCACTTGTGAATCCGTCTGGCCCTGAAGATTTTTCTTAGGGGTTCATTAATGATTTGTTCAATTTCTTTTTTTTTATCTGAATAATGAGTAATTTATTTTCCCTTCTGTTAATCTGGGAAATTTATATTTTTTGTAAATATTCTTCCATTTTTGTTAAATTGTTAGACTTGCTGCTATACAGTTGGACAAAACAGCTCCTAATTATTGCTTTAATTTCTTTGTCATTGGTAGTAAATTCACCCTTTTCATTGTTGATGCTGGTGATTTGTTTTTTTCTTTTCCTTTCTTTTTTTTCTAATCAAATTTACTAAAAGTTTATCTATTATGTTACATTTTTTCATAAAACCAAATATTAATTTATTTATTCGCTAGTCTTCTTAGTTTCAATTTTATTAATCTTTAAATTTGAGAATTTCTAATTTGTTGCTTAATTGGAAGTTTTTAATTTTCACTTTTTTAGTTGCATTCCCAATTTATTCATCTTCTCTTTTTCTAATTTATTCCTGTAGCTAAATAGAGATAAATTTTTTTCTCCAAGAACTGCTTTCCATGTCTAGGTTTTCTAGTATTTTATTAGCCTCCCTTATTTCTTTCTTGTTAAATCTGTGGTTAGATCTATATGATTCTTAGAGGAGAAGGTAGAGGTCCCCCACTAAAATAGTTTTTTTTCCTATTTATTTCTTCTTGTAACTGGCTTAGACTTTTCTCAAGGAAGTTAGCCTCTCTACCACTTGGTGAATACACATTTAGGGTCAGTACTATTTCATTGTTTATATACCTTTCCTAATCTCTATCTATTTTTACTTTTCATTTATCTGAGATCAGAATTGTTACTCATGCTTTTATTTACTTCAGGTGAAGTAAATTCTGTTCCAGACTTTTACCTTTATTCTGTTTGTGTCTCTCTGTGTCGAATGAGTTTCTTGTAAGCAATCTATAGTAGAATTCTGTCTTTTAAATTACTAAGCTCTTTGTTTCCTTTTGATTGGAAAGTTCATCCCATTCACATTCACAGTTTTGATTATCAGTTCTGTATTTCCCTCTTATTTTCTCCCCTGTATGTACCTTTGTTCTATCTTTCCACTCTGTCTTTAGCCCTGTTTTATTTTTTACTCACCCCAGACACTACCTTATTTTCTATCACCCTTTCTTCCTTTCTCTCACCCTTTCCCTAGTGTTTCTGCCTTCCTTCCTTTCTAGCCCCTCCTTTTCCCCCTCTTTTTCCTCCTACTTCTTAACAGTATTAGATATCCAACAGAATGATTGTTATTCCCTTTTAATGCCCAAACTAATAAGATCAAGCTTCATACAATGCTCATCTTCTGCTTTCTTTCCCTTGATTGTAATAGGTCTTTTGGGATTCTTCATGTAAACTAATTTTCCCATTTTACCTCCCCTTTCCTCTTTTTTCCAGTAGAGACTTTCTCCCCCCTCAATGTCTTTTTCTTGGTGTCATCATATCAGAATCCACTCACAACCATGAGTTAATATAAAATCCTCTTCTGTCTGTCCCAGTGTCAGATACGGTTCTCAAAAGTTATAGATATTATTATCCCATATAGGGATGCAAACATTTTCCCTCAATTTAACTGTCTGTGTTTCTCTTCAATCCTGTGTTTGTAAATTAAAATTTCAGTTTAATTTTATTTTTTTTTCCATTAGAAATGACTGAAAGTCTTACTTCCATGAAACTCCAATCTCCTCCTCTCAAAGATGCTGCTGAGTCTTGTTGGGTAGTTAATTCTTGGTTGTAACCTTAGACTCTTTATCTTGTGGAATATGGTTTTCCAGGTCATCTCATTTTTTATTATATATGCTGACAGATCCTGGGTAATCCTGAATTTTGCTGCTTGATATTTGAATTGTTTTTATATGGCAGCTTACACTGTTTTTTCCTTGAGATTGTAGTTTCTGGAGTTTTGCAACAATGTTCCTTGTGGTTTTCCTTTGGGGATCTTTTTCTAAGATGATTAATGAATTCTTTCAATGAGTATTTCCCCCTCTGTTTCTAGAACATGAGGGCAGTTTTACTTAATGGTTTCAAGAAGAAAGCTATCTAGGGTCTTTTTTATGGAGGGGGGGTAGTGACCTTCAGATAAGCCAATAAATCTTAAATTATCTCTTTGGGATTTATTTTCCAGGTCAGCTGTTTTTCCAATCATTTTACATTTTTCCTCCATGTTTTTAATTCTTTTTTGTTTGTTTGACTGATTCTTGCTATCCCACAGTCATTAACTTCCATTTACCCTGTTCTCTAGTTTTTAATGTGTAATTTTCTTCAGTTAGCTTTTATATCTCTTTTTCCATTTGGCAAATTCTACTTTTTAAGGAGTTGTTTTCTTTAAACATTTTTCCCTTTCTTTTTCCAAATTGTTGATTCTCTCTTGTATACCTCTCATTTCCTTTCTCATTTTTCTTCTACCTCTATTGTTTGTCTTTTAAAGTTTTTTATGAACACTTCCAAGAAGCCTCTTTCAGCTTGCAAACAATTAATATCACTCTTGGAGATTTTTTCTGTGGACATTTTGTTCTCATCTGAAATGGTATTTTGATCTTCCTTGTCACTATAGTAGTTTTCTAAAGTCAAGATTCTTTTTTGTTTTTTGCTCATTTTCTTTTCTTTCTTTTGGCATTTCCTCTTCTTTTACTTTTAAGGATGAGTTCTGCTCCTGAGGTATAGGGAGTGTTGTCCCAAGCTTCCTGTGCAGCTCTGAGCCTTGGCTTTGATCACAGGAGCCCCTTATGTTTGGAGGGGCTAGCGTGCTGTTCTTTTTAGGAAACAACCTGCTTTCCCAGAGTTTGCCTTCTTAGCTGGTACTGGAGACAAGCCTTACTGGTTGCCTCTGCTACTGAGGACTCAGGGTCTCACTTGCTGATTTGCTGTGATTCAGATCCTCCCACTGTCTTTGCCAGACTATGAGCTGGGCTGAACACCCTTTTCAATACAGTGAGGCTGACCTTTCTGGAATTTTTTCAGCCAGTGTTGAGACGTTTCATTCCATCAGACTGTTAAGAGACTCAATTTCATGTGGTTTTTGAGGGAAACTGGAAACGCTCAAGAAGTTTTCTGATTTTATTCTGCCATCTTGTCTCTAGACCTTACTCCAACATCTTGGCTTCCTGAATCTCCATGCTAATGTTGGTCAAATCTCACTGTTTGTGTTATTATTTTTACATCTTCTAATTTTAGGATTTCTATTTGTTTACTCCTTTCCTATTTCCTGTCATATTTAGACCTACCTCATATTTGAAAAGTACTTAAAAAACCTTCATTTGACCTTGTTATATGAGAAAGCTAGTACCCTCTATTTCAAAAGGATAGAGATTATGATAGCTTGTGATTTTATTGAGAGACAGAATTTCAGTACTTCTGCATTCTATCTTTCTTCCCATTTTCTCACAGCAAACATGACTTGATTCATAGTCTAGTCCAAACCCTCATTAACTATAATATGGACTCACTAGCCTTCTAATTAGATTCTTTTTCTCTCACTTGGCATCTCCTCAACTCACCCTCTACCAAATTACTATTTGATACTCAGAGAACACATATATGTCAATCCTACTCCCTCATTCTCACAAGAAAATTCTGCTGCTGACTATCATCTCCAGGAGGAAAAAAATAAAGAAAATAGTGTTCATTATTTAAAACTTTTACTATCAGTCTCCAGTCTATCTTTCTAGCCATAAATCATATTATTTCCTCTTACTGATGATACATTCTAGCTAAATTGGTCTACTTGTTGTTCCCATGACGTATCTCTTCTCTTCTTGCCTTTGAACAGGCGTTCATCTTTGTCTGAAATATTTTCCCTCAGCACTGCCAGTTAAATTCACTTTTTTCACCACTCAGTATATTATTCAAATACCACCTCCCACATGAAGTCTTTGCTGATTATGTAGTTAATAATTCTGTGGGTTTTGTTGTGTAATGGTATTGGAGAACTGACTGAGGAGAATTTAAAACAAACAAATGAATGGGTGAATAAATGAATTATCCTGACCTTTCAGAAAATAAATGTCAGAATAAAGATTAAAATAGAAATCGTCCTAAATCTATATCTAACACACTCTGAGGCAATATTATGAGTTAATTAATAATAGTTATTTTCAGTCAGTTTCTCATTAAACATGTATTAAGCACCTATTATCTGCCAAGAATTGTGTAATCCCTGAGAATACAAAAGGTCCTCCCTGCCTTCAAAAAGTTATAGATAGATAGATAGAAACAGATAGAGATGGATATATGTACATCTATATACTTAGGCTCCATATATAATGTGTATCTCTGTGTGAATATGTGTATGGTAGAGTTTCTATTTAGGACAGTTTTTAATGAATAAGACGGTTTTAATATTGCTATTAGACATACTTTTTTTAAAGTTAAACTATCACAAATTATTTAAGGAAAATAAATTTATCAATGTTTGATAGTTAGGAGAAGGCAAAAATATTCATTAAAAACTTGGTTTATGCTTAGAAATTTGTAAGAATTATCTTTATATTAAGGGTTTCCTTTTTATCTATTATTTTTTCTGTTTCCTAAAAAAAAGACATGTGATTACTATTTCCCCTCTATTCTTTCCCCAATAAGAATGGCTTCTTAAATATTTATCTAAAAGAATATGCTAGTATTTCATGCCAGATTATATTGGGGAGGAAAAGAAACTAATTTTTCTATGGTATACATTTTTTGGGATTAATTCATAAACTAAGAACAAATTTACATAAATCTTAGCATCAAAAATTAATCTATTCTTGAGTTATGTTTCAAATAATGTAACTGAGTAAAAGTCAATTATTGATTTGGGAGGACAGAGACATTGCTGGAGAGAAACACATGTACAAATTATTCAAAACAAAGAAAAATTCAGACACATAAGATTATCAGATTTAGGGCTACGATTTGAGCCCATGCATCCTCAAGTCAAATTTCTCCTTCCTTCAGCCAATTTCAGAATGTATCACATATTTCCTTCAAAAGACATTCTTTTCTACTTATATTTCTTTATATTACTATTTTTAAATTGATTTAGCACCCTTCTATAATTGTGTTCTTTAGATTTTCAATTAATCAGAAAAAATAATTCAGGAAAATATATATATATATATATATATATATATATATATAATAGAAATTTGGAGGAGACTTCACTGGCCACCTTATCCAACCCCAGTATGAAAGAACTGCCTAATAAAGTCTAAGTGGTTCTACAACCTCTACTCAAATATCTCTTACTTACACAAACAGTATATTCCACTTCTGAATTGTGTCACTTGTTAATGAGTTTATTTTCTGATATTAAACCACTACTTCTGGTTCTGCCTTCTGGCTCTAAACAAAACAAGCCTAATTCCACTTCTACATGACAACTTTCAAATATAGAGGGAAATAAATCTATTGTTCTCATGTTTCCCCAGGCCAACACCACACACAAATCCATGCATAACCAAATCTTATTGTCACTGGGTTAAATGCTCTCAGGTCCTTCAACTAGTCAACTCTCTCTTTATTAATAAGTCAGACCCTTCTATTTGAAAATTCCTTCCTTCCTTCCTTAAAAAATAAGAAATTATTTTCATTGACATCCAGAGATATCAAAGATTAAAATATAGAAGACAAGATATTGTTACATCCTTGGGGGAAATGGAACTACATTTCAGCATCAGTATGCTGCCATAGGACCTCCTGACATTGTTTCAAGACTCAGGC
The DNA here is from genome assembly GCA_023553655.1 of Myrmecobius fasciatus. NCBI lineage: Eukaryota > Metazoa > Chordata > Mammalia > Dasyuromorphia > Myrmecobiidae > Myrmecobius > Myrmecobius fasciatus. Next base: position 93,219 of record JAJPUD010005177.1, read on the forward strand.
TGTGGAGTCTTTTTTTTTTTTTTTCTTGGTGTGATTTTTTTTCTCTATTTCTCAGTCAGCTAGTATATAAGAACCATATTATATATATATGTTTTCTAGTTATATATATGTATATGTTTATATATGTATACATTCATACATGCATACATGCTTTATCTGAACACCTAAAATTTAAATTTAATGAGCACTCTGTTCTAATTCAATATTCAGTAAGTAGTTGTTACATGCCTAATATTTATGCAAGGGAATTTTACCAAAGGCAGAAACAAGGAACTCTGCTTCTCATATTCTTTACCAACTTTTATCAAAACAATAAAAAAGGAAAAGATTAATAAAATCCACATCTGAATCCTTTACCATTTCCTACTGAATCTGACACACCTAAATTCTGTTTAGTGTCCTCTATATATGTTAGACAATAGAGCACCCAGAGAATCAAATACCAGAAGAGAAAGTCACAATTTTTCTCTATACAGTGTTAGCACTTCTATTCTTTCCCCTTTCTTTTCCTGTCATCTTGGGGAAGAGCAGCTCTCTGTCTCTGTTTTTTACGTTCTCCCAATCTTGTTTCATCTCAAGATAAAATGACATCTAGAAAATGAGATAATACAAATAACCTATCTAGCACAATGTCCAACATTTAGTAGACATTACTTAAATGCTTATTTTCTCTCTTTCCCCTTCCATATTTAAACTGAAATTTGAGGAGAATAGAGTGCTCTCTTCTCTTTTCTTCCTTACTCACTACAAAGAGTTAAAAAAAATAAAAGAGCTTTATGTACTTGGCTCTTTATTCTTAGGAGGAGGACTTGCTAAGACCCAGGACAGGTATAAGTTAACAATCTATTAACCTTTTCTTTTGAGGAATAATTTTACATGTCATATGCATGTGAAACACATTTATTTATTTATATAAATACATTCATATATATCTACACATGTAGTAGGCACATGTATACATATACATGTATGTATTGTGTATATGTAAATTCATATCCACACAAATACATATTCACCTATATAAATAAACATCAAAATGTATATATATATATAAAACACATAAAATTACTACTGCAAAGAAAGTGGTAATGGACTACTAATTGATACAGACATACACTGTGATTTTGTTTGTGTGTGTCCATGTTATTTGCCCATTGTTGAAGAGGACCATGACATCAGGAAGTTAATGCTGTAACATCCCAATGAATAATTGAATTTAAATAAGAGAGACTGTGCAAGGTCTTCTGCCTCACTTTCTCCTCCAGAGCCTTCTAGTTTCAGGAGAAAGACATAGGTTAGGACTACTGGAGATGACTCTGGATGCAATGGGAGATCTTGCCCTTTTTAAGCTAAGATCTTCAATAGGTCTCAATTTGACTGAGGCAGCATCCATTCAGTGATTAAGGATAGGTAGCAATTGAAGCAAAGAATCTCCCTTTTAGCTCAGTACCCAAAAATCTAAATACGTGAATGAATGAATTTTGGAGGGAAAGATCTGATGAAAGCAGAAATGGCTGACATTTGCCTTCAATCTGCGTCAATGATGAGCCAAACAATGACCCCAATACATATGTGTATTAATATACATATATACGTTATACAGACAGAAGTGTATATATATGCATATGTGCATATATATATATATATACACTTCTGTCTGTATAACGTATATATGTATATTAATGTATATTTGAGGGTTTGGTTCTCTTCTTTTGTGACGTAAGTGTAGACAATCCAGAGGACACCAGGTTTAAATAAGTATTTGTCCTTCGTTTTGAAATAGGATCAGTGAAATCATGGAGCGATGTCTTGACATGCATAAATTGGATTTAACTGAGGCAGTGTTGCACAAAGTTGTCAGTTTCACTGATTCTTTCAGAGTCATCAGATTTCAGTTACAAGGCAAAAATCAAGGTGATTGGTGATGATTAAGAATATAGAGGATGAACTTAGCATCTTCCATGTCTGAACAATCTTTAAGCACTCCACAATATATATTTCAGTTGCCTTCATGGGTTTTGGAATAGATTGTTCTCATGCACCCATTCTTCCAGGGAAGTCCTCATTTTTTTGAGATAGACATCCCTGTAACTCATTAATTGTTTTGAGGTCCAAATTTACCCTCAACCTCATTTAGCCTGGCTGGCAAGATAGTTTTTCCTAGGTTTTGGCTGCTGCACATGCTAAAATTTTTTGGAGCCATAGGTAAAAATGGGGGAAAAGTGGATGAGCAACTCTCATACCATATATTTCATGATTTTCACCAGTTTAGTTGTGGCAGGCTTAATCAGGTATGATGGTAGATGTAGGTGTAATGTTTAGCACTCTTTCTCTTTCCTCACTTAAAAATCCTAGAAAATATAGGTGGTATCTCAATCAAAGTTTCCATTTTCTACTTTCAAAAAATTGCCTTGTAAAAAACAAGCACATAGTAGATGCTTACTGAGAATTTTACTAACACATGAATTTTTTTTTATTCTCTAAGTCAAAGCTCTAGTGTGGATACACACACACACACAGATATATATATATATATGTGTGTGTTCACAGAAATAGTGAGATCATAATGATTGAATAAATAAATAAGTGGTATTAAGGGGAACAGTTTGAAGCTTTGACATAAGGAATGAAAGATGGTGAAAATCTTAACAAGGTGGCTTGAATTTAAAGGGATACGCTAGAGTTATAACACAGGATCCACAAAACTTGCCTACAAGTTGGATATCATTATTCAGGGAATATGAAGACTCAAGGTTGTAGGATTATGGGTCTGTAGCTGGAAGAAAGTTCATAAGAAATCTAAGTCTACATCTTAATTTTTCATATGAGAAAACTGATTTACAGACATTATAAATATCTTTCCCAAAGTCATTAGTAGTGAATATTAAGGATAGAATTTTAATTAAGGTTCTCAGACACCAAAAGGAGATTCATTTTTTTTTCATTTTACCATAAGGTTTCATGATTGGGTGACTGGGAAGATGATGATAAAATCAAAGACTATAAGGAGTTTAGAGAAAGTTCAATCCAAGTAGAGCTGTGATGTCTGACAAATAAAAATGCAATCCTTCCTGACTGAAATTCCTATGGTTGACTCAGGACACTGAACTGCCATTTGGAGACATAGTAGTGGCAACCATTTATTCAAGTGTCCTAGGGAGTATCTGTCTCTCTAATTATACCTGCAGGGAGATAACAGCAAGTCCTTTATCACTTTGATGTCAATATGTCTCCTTGCGTCTGGTTCATGGACTTGTCTGGGTTTGAGAAGCTATGCTATTAAAATGCCTAATGAAAGTACAGAAGAACATTTTGGGAGTCCTAACTCTTCTGACTTTCAGCCTCTGGATACCAATGTAGACTCTAAAATCAATATTATCTTGAAGAAACGCAATATGTTATTGTGCTCTGTCATTATTTTCTTTGCTAACCAGCAAATTGTTGATACTGTCATCTAAACATGAGTTACAGCTTTATTGTAAAGACATTGTGCTATGCTCAACCATTTGAATGATCTATTTTAATCAGAGTCAATAATTGGAAATTTTGAAAACATGGAAAGTTTTTTTTTTCTGCTAAATGCTCATGGGAACTATAAGTCAAACTGTATATCAATGCAGAAAAAGGAAGATATTAAATGATCAATCATTAAAAAGGACAGTTCTTTAAGTTACTAACTGGATTGGAGAGAAATGATACTGTCAAGAATGTTTTGTGTTATCTGGAAGAGGGTAGAATAATTCCACTGGATTTACAGGGAGAAAAGGAGCTCGGCAGTTGGCATCCTATAAACCTTTGTTGCAATTAAGATGTTGCCTAGTGCTTGACAGTTCACATAGGATTGAGGAAGAATTATTTTTTCATGTATTGAGAAATACTACTTGGATGGAAAGTTCTAAAGATATATTGCCATTTTAGACATAATCCTATTACTAACATACTACTCACTCTCCCCTTTTGGCTTCCTGAATCTTATTCTTTCTTCTCCTCACTAGTTTGTTTAGCAACTAACCAGTTCAGGAACTCAAAAAGTTAAATTCAAGGGGATAATCATTAAATTTCTTCATTGCTTAAGCACTGGGCATTCAAAGAAAAAAAAATAAATCCAAACAACTCCTACTCTCAAGGGGCGCACATATGTACAATACACAGCAGCATAATTAAATATAAAGTTAAGCCAAGTGAGAGGACCTTTTTTAGCTGAGCTTGGGGAATAGTCTCAGGGTAGGAAGAACAACAGTTTATAGATTGTCTGTTGCCTAAAACAGCTGGTTGAAAAGTCAATTATTCCCCTCATGAATTTGACTGAATGTTTAACTGTGTTTAAATTTACCACTTATTTTTGTTTCATATAAAGAAATTATGATTCTTAAGTTGTTATAATCATTTGTTCTTTCCAGAAGAGAGACCAGTTTTACTTACTCTTTGACAATTATGAATACCCTCTGATGAAATGCATACTATGGCACTGCACACAGACATTAAATTTAAAGCATTACAGAAACCTATGTTTTGAACATGAGTGTTTTGAGAACTGAAATTTGAGAAAACCTCCCCTCTTGTTTGCTTTCATGAAGCATCATGCTTCATTAAATTGCCTTTAATTAGATGTCTCATTGAACTGCAAATCAGATTGTCACTTGTGTGATCCACATAAATACCTTCATTTAGTAAATTAACTAATTATGTATTGAGTGTTCATTGCATACAGATAATTTTATGATGGATTTTATGGACATACAAGAAGAACATGTGTGTCCTTCGCCCTCAACTTATATACTCACATGTGTAAAGCAGATTATGAACTACTTGAAGACAAATGTTGCAAAATTTTATTTTGACTTTTTGTACCTAAACCTAGTAAAATGTATTGCATCAAAGAAGATCTTCATGATTATTGTCATTAAAGCAGTATCCTACTTTCTGGGCCAGTTTAGAGTAACTAAAATATTCCATGTGCTAGGATTTCTGTCATCTAGAGATGACTGTTCAATTAAAAAGGCAATCATTAAGCACCTCAAAGATCCAAACAATATGTGGGTTAGATGGAAAAAACAAAAACAAATAGTCCTTCTATTGGGATGGGGGATTAACATAAAATATACATAACATAAAATATACATAAATAAACATAATTATATATACACACATATTCATATATATAGTATGTATGTGAATATGTACAGATATGTGGGTGTATATACATGTATATGTATATTTCTCTCTGTCTCTCTAACGTATAAATATATCTGCATTGTAATAAGTTAACCTGAATTTATTTCGCTCTTATTTTGTGCTAGGGATTATGCTCATCACTTAGCCCAGTGCCTAAAAAATAATAGGTGCTTAATAAATGTTTATTGAATGACTGGATACACAAAGAAAAGTAAATGTCAGTCCCTGTAAAAACCAAGACAGTTTCTCCCCTTCAGAAACTTTTGTTTTAATCTGAAAAAATATCAAATCAAAGGAAACTGAAAGGGGGACAGATGTTTCAAATGATAAGACATAGAGCCTATATTTAAGGAATTAAAGATGAGTAAAAGAACAGTCTGGCTTATATTTGGTAACATCCAATACTTCCAATTTTCCTAAACTCTTTTCTGCTATATAGCAATACTGATATTGGATATCAATATCTCCCTGTTCATATACAACAAATGGAATATTATAATATTGAAATTATAATTATATTGCCCAAAGAATAATATAATAATTAGCTAGCTAGATAGGTATATATGGATACATACATACATACATATACACATATACATATATGTGTGTGTATGTGTGTGGTAAAGATATATATATGTGAAATGTAAGTTTTGATCACAGAAACCTTTTAATATACCTTGGAGTTTACAAGCTAGATTTCTATTTTAAGGATTATGCCTTAAATCCATATAATTCTGATTGTCATTGATTGGCCAATAACTGATCACAACCCAAAACTCAATTGATCATGGTTTGCCCTCTGATGGTTCAGAATACAAGCAAATAGCATTTTTTTGTTTTGATTGGTTTTTCTTGATCTTCTTGTTCTTCCTATTCCTTTTCTTAATAGATAAAAGAGGTCATTCTTCCCCTTGTTTCTTATCTACCCATAATCACTGAATGGGTGTTGCCTCAGACAAATTGAGACATGGAAAAATCTTAGCTTAAACAGCTAAGATCTTCCATTGCATTTGGAACTATCTGCAGTCTTTCTGATCTATATTCATCAGACCAGGATGACTGCAGAAGATAGAATAAGGTTAGTGACTTTGAAAAATCCTGCCTGCCTGAAATCCAATTCACTTACAAGCCATGACATCACCTTCTCTATGTTATAGTCCTCTCCTAGAAGGAAGGAAAAACAACACCAATAGTACTTTGAGCAAATGACCATAAATTAAGAACTGAAAAAAATAAATTCAATTCAACAATCGTTCATATAGGCATTAAGCATTCTTAGAATATATATGTTGGGCATAATCCTACAGGATTGCAATCTAATAACAAGAAGACCAGAGATTGAGTTGAACCAGAAGTGAAATGAGAATGACAGAGTATTTCATGAAATAATGATTTTATTTCTTATTTTTGTTTAGGTCTTCAGTCATGTCTGACATTTTGTGATGCTGCGGGCCATACTGTCCATGATTTTTAGGGGCTGCATAATCTAGAAAGCAGTCTTTAACAAGGATATTTCTCCAAACAGGGACGTGAAGTCTGGAGAGTGAGTGAAGTAGAGAATGAGATAACTTCTATCTATGTGAATTTTTTACTAGTAAAAACTTGAGAATCATTTTTCATGACCACAGAGAGTGGAATTATCTTACCCTAGAGAATTCTTAGCTGTTGTCAAGCTGCTGAAGAAAAATTTCATTTCCCTTGAGATACTCCTGTAGATTTAGAATCATAAGCAGAAACTTTGTAATATTCCTCTTTGAAACAATACAATAAAAAAATCAAAACACTTTAAAATATTTCAGACTTTTTGAAACTCAGATCATAATTAGGTCAACTCCTTTCTAATTGTAATTCACTACTTCCAAATTTCCCTTTAGATCACTGGGAACGTTGTGATTGTGATTTCTCCTTTTATTTGGAAGCTTCAAAGCAAGAAAAAGAGTGAATCTTTGCATTCTTAGTGAATCCTGAATTGATTGAAGAAGGCTTTGCCAAAGGACAATAGATCTTAGTAACTACAGAAAGATATATTCTTTGTAGTTATGTAAATAATTTTGTCTAATCAGGGGCCCTGAATCATAGCCTCCTGGAAGTTATTTCCATGTCTATTTCATCTCTTCTAGCTCATCATCACTAGTTGGCATGGAGATGGAAGTTGTGTCTCAGCATGACAGAATGCCTCCAGAGAACATTTTCTTTTATTTCATTGTAAGCTGGAGCTTGATCTTTTCTTCACATTCCTATGAAATATGACTGCAAGTTCTATGGGGTTATGCAATTCCTTTCCTGCAGTGAAGCTAGAGCCTTGCTGTGATAAGCAGACACACAGGTTTTCTGCACTTGCCACAATGATATCCCAACAACTGATGTTAGAGATCCATATTTTACCCAGTGCCATAAATACATAAATTTATGTTTTTTTAATATTCAGAAAACTGTATCTTCTATCTGAGACTTGAGATTCATTAATCATTGTTTGATGAAATCCAGCATCACTTTCCCTTTATGTGAATCAATGGTTCATTTACCTTTGAAATTTAAAAAGACTTAACACTCATTATCCAATCATGGGATATTTTTGTAAAGTTTTGCTTGTTTATATTTTTATGTACCTCAAAACATATAAATGTATTGAAGATAAGAAAAAATACTTAAAGTCACTGAGATGATATCAGGATTATCAATACTCATATATGATCTCACTGATAAGTGCACTTTCTCTAAGATTACAAGTTTTGTCTGCCTATGTTGTTTGAGTCAATTCTTTGTTCCTATAAGAACTTATTAAAATATTATAGGATCCATCTAAAATGTGGAACATCTTCATTCTTTTATTATTTAGAAAGTACAAAGAGACAAAATGGGCTTTTCACTGAGTTACCCTAGCTATTTAAGTGATCCTAGCATATTCCTTTTTTAAGTGATATTCTTCCTTTATCAAATTTTTATACTTTAAAATAATTGATATATTTTCTTTTTAGGTAGCTTCAGTTTTTAAGTATATCTCTTGCCCTTGCCTGCCAGGGAGGTATTCCTCATAAAAAAAGGAAAGGGAAAAAGTGTAGCAAAAAAAAACTAATATCCAAGAACTATGCCTTATATTCACTATAACAAAACGACAATCTCTAACATTCTGGATTGAAGATGGAGATGTGCCTTTTTAGATATGTTTTTAAGGTCGAGTTGGTTATTATGATTCCACATAATTCTGTTTTCATTATTTTGAAAGTTTCTGTTTTGAGACAATTTTCAGATGATGAAATTTAAACCATCTGTAGTCATATGAAAAGTTGCTCCAAATCACTATTGATCAGAGAAATGCAAATTAAGACAACTCTGAGGTACCACTACACACATGTCAGATTGGCTAAAATGACAGGAAAAGATAATGATGAATGTTGGAAGGGATGTGGTAAAGATGGGACACTAATACATTGTTGGTGGAACTGTGAACGGATCCAACCATTCTGGAGAGCATTTTGGAGCTATGCTCAAAAAGTTATCAAACTGTGCATACCCTTTGACCCAGCAGTGTTTCTATTGGGCCTATATCCCAAAGAGATCTTAGAGGAGGGAAAGGGACCCACATGTGCAAGAATGTTTGTGGTAGCTTTTTTTGTAGTGGCTAGAAACTGGAAACTGAAGGGATGCCCATCAATTGGAGAGTGGCTGAATAAATTATGGTATATGAATGTCATGGAATATTATTGCTGTGTAAGAAACGACCAGCAGGACAATTTCAGAGAGGCCTGGAGGGACTTGCATGAACTGATGCTGAGTGAAACGAGCAGAACCAGGAGATCATCATACACAGCAACAACAGTATTACATGATGATCAATTCTAATGGACATGGCTTTGTCTGCAACAAAGAATTGTCTCAAACCAGTTCCAATTGTTCACTGAAGAAAACCATATACACCCAGAGAGAGGGATATAAAATATGGACCACAACGTAACATTTTCATAATCTCTATTGATATTTCCTTGCATTGTGTTGTCTTTCTCTGATTTTCTTTTTTTTCTTGTAGATAGGATTTTTTCTTGCACAACTTGTCAAGTATTTCAACATTATTAACATGTAGTGGACTTCCTGCCATCTAGGGGAGGGGTGGAGACTGGGGGTAAAATTTGTATTGGAAAGCTTTGTAAAGATCAATGTAGGGGAACTACCCATACATATGTTATACAAATAAAAAGCTTTAATAATAAAAAAAGTTTCTGTTTTGTATTTTTATTGTATAGTTTCCCATTATATTCCTGTACCTCAAGTTTTTAGGTGTTCTCCAACTGACCAACATTCATTTAATTTTCATTTCTTTGCTAATAGCAATAAATATATATAAATAAAAAGCTATGAAAATGTTTCATTTTATATAAAATTCCTTTCCTCCCTTCTTTCCTTCCTTCTTTCCTTCCTTCCTTTCTCCTTTCCTTCCTTCCTCCCTTCCTTCCTTCCTCCTTTCCTTCCTTTCTTCCTCCCTTGCATCCTTCCTTCTTCCATTAGGAGGACTGATCTCTTTGTCATATAGTGTTAGCAGTTAACTTTCTTAGTCAAATAATATAGAGTTTTTAATTTTATTTCTATAATTCCAAATTTTTTTCAGAATGGTTAAATAAATTCCTGAATTCAACAACACTTCAATAATATATTCATCTTTCTACAATCATTATAACACTGAATAGTTTCATTTTGATTGTCTTTGACATTTTTCATAGAACTGTTTTGATTTGCTTCTTTTGGTAAATGATTAGTATGGAATTAAGCTATCAATTAATTTTATTATATTGCTATGGATTGAATTCAAGTATAGACTATCTTTACAATTATTTAAGTTATTCTTTATTTCTTCAAGATATGTTGTAATTTTATTAGTAGAGGTATACATACATATCTATCTATCTATCTATCTATATATATCTATATCAAATTTAGTAGGTTGACTCCCATGCATTTTATGTTTAATCATTTTTTATACTTACTATAATCATTTTAATGGGACTTTGCTTTCCATCATTTCCTCCTGCAGTTTTGAAAATTGTTTTGTAATTGATGACTGTACTGAAGTTATTGTCTTTATTTTTCTGCAGATTCCCTAGGATTTGATAAGTATATTAATGAATAGTTATAGCTTTTTTCTTTTTTCCCTGACTTTATACTTTAATTTTTCTCCACTTTTAATTTATACTTGAAATATTCTATGTTTATGATTTGTACTTTTTTAGCATGTGTTGTACTTTCTCAATTTTTTTTTGTCTGTGTTATTTGATATATTTTGCTTGTTTTCTAATACCTTCACCAACAAAAGATTATGAATTGCTGAAGACTCAGGTGATGGTTATCATTTTTTTTATCAATAAAGTATTTTAATTGAGCTATGCACCTTTTTTTTTTTTTTAGACAAGGGCAAGAATTGCACGCTTAATAGACTATAGTATAGTATAAATATAACATTTATATGCACTGGGAAACCAAAAAAATTCTTGCACATGCTTCATTGCAATATTTGTTTTATTGCAATGGTTTGGAAATAATCCTGTAACATCTCTGAAGTTTGCCTGCATATAATTTTAATATTGATATTCACTTATATTGTATGCTTCTTTAAGTGTAATGTAGTTTTCCTTGTTCATCACTATTGATGTTATGAATTCTAATTTTCCCCTTTATTACACGATTGATACTTCTGCTTTTTTAGATTAACATAATATTTTATAAATCTATTTCCATTTTCCTTTCAATTCCATGTTTGCTTTTCAAACATGTTTGTTGCTAAAATATGTTTTAGAATTTAAAAAAAAGCTTCATATCATTTTCCTACATTCTATAGGATTATATACATAATATATTGTTTTATGTTTTATTACCTATTATGTAAGATTACATTCATATTTAAAATTATGAGAACTGATCTTGTGTCTTCACTGTTTCTTTAATATTTATTATTTTCTTTTTTTAAGTTGATATAATATTCCAGAAATTATTGATGTTCTTTTCTTATCTATCTATTCTTACAGGTTTATGCCCTCTTCATCCCTTCTCTCATTACTTATCCCCCTTTATAATGCTTTTATACCTATTTTCCTCTGTATTTTTTCTTTGTACTTTATTTTTTGCTTACCTTCAATATACAGCTTCTAGATATTATTGTTTCTAGCAAAAAAACTACACATTAACAATAAAATACATGATAAAGATAAATCACATTAAACTATTTTAAAATATTATGTAAAATGGGTATAGGTCTCTACCCAATTAATCACAAAATGTGCAAAAACTCAGTTGAATCAGTTGAATTGAACTGAAAATGTTTTGATAAAAAAAATGTGGTTAATATCACTAAAAATTAAACACTCTGCATGATGGGACTATTGTATTATATAAATCATTTTTATTATATAAATAAATCCTAGGAGTTTTTTGTTTTGTTTTTTTGTTTGTTTATTTTTGTTTTATTTTCAAGTTTAGTGTTCATTTAACTACTCTCTCAGGGATCCCATTTGAAATTTTGAGATTTGGAGGGGGCGGAGCCAAGATGGCGGAGTGAAAACGTGACTCTCTGCATCTCCTCCAATCTTCTCTCAAACCAACAATAAAATAAGCCTCTGAACTGATCTTCAACTCAACAAATTTAGAAATACTTGGATATTGCTTGCTGATACCTCTGAATAACTTCACATCAGGTTTGTATATCTCAGACAGAGGGATAAAGAGTGGTGTAGGCCTGAAGTGAGGGTGGGACTCAGCTCAACTCACTGTGACAAAAACACCCAACTCCAAACTCCAAACACCTGGAGTTTATCTGAGGCACTCAGGACACTCTGCCCGGATTGGGGGCAGGTGTACTGGCAGACTTGCCTTGTTTAAGGAGTAATTCAGACTTAGTCCTAGCCCCCACCGGCCCAGCACCTTAAATTAATTCGACAAATTGCCCCAGGGCAAGGAGCTTTAGCATAGGTTTTTTTCCAAACCTTAAAGAGATATACATGCTGTTTAAAAAAAAAAAATGGGGGGCGGAGCCAAGATGGCGAACTGCAGACAGCTTTCTCTGTGAACTCCTTTGGGACCTTCCCTCAGACCCAGACAAAGTGAGCCTCAGAACTGGTTTTTGAGTGAAGGCTCCTCCAAACATTTGGACTACAACGCACTTCTATCAAAAATCTACCTTGAAAGAACTCCTGGAGAAGGTTAGCCTCAGGGGAAATCGGCCGGTCGCAATCAGACTCCACATGGGGAGGAAGTCAGGGCTGCGATAGAGGGACGGATTTAAGGCACCTAAGAAGCCCCTGGGAGACGCCTGGGCCACTTTGCTCTGCTTGCGGGCAGGTGCTTTGGCAGATCTGCCTTTGGTAAAGGGTGGATCAAGAGCAGCTGAAAACGTGGTCCTAGTGCAAATCTAGGCCAACCAGCCTCAGACCTGAAGTCAACTCGGAAAACTGCCCCAGGGCAAATACAAATTGTTGCAGTTTTCTCTGTTTTTGACCAATATCCCAACTTTAAAACATGAGCAAGAAGCAGAAGAGAGCTCTCACCATAGAAAGCTTTTACGGAGAAAAAATAGAACAGTCCCCAGATCCTGACATTATGAAAACAATCCCAGATGAAGCCACAAAGGCAGACTTAAGTTGGTCTCCCTTTCAGAAGGCTTACCTGGATGATTGCATTAAGAATCTCAAAAGAGAGCTAGAAGAAGAATGGGGAAATAAATTGAGATCAGGGCAACAGAAATATCAAAAACTGGAAAATAGGACTGGTGAATTGGAAAAAGAAAACAGTTCACTGAAAAACAAAATTGGTGAATTGGAAAAAGACAACAATTCACTGAAAAATAAAATTGGCAAAATGGAAAAAGAATGCATTGAATCAAGAAACTCAATTGGCCAGCTACAAAAGGAGCTAAAAAAGATAACTGAAGGAAATAATACTTTAAAAATTAAAATTGAACAAATAGAAGTAAATGACTCAATAAGACTTCAAGAATCAGTTAAACAAAAACAAAAAAATGAAAAAATAGAAGAAAATATGAAATATCTCCTAGGAAAAACAACTGACTTGGAAAACAGATCCAGGAGAGACAATTTAAGGATTATCGGACTCCCTGAAAGCCACGATGAAAAAAAGAACCTGGATGCTATCTTCCAGGAAATCATGAAAGACAATTGCCCTGATGTTTTAGAATCAGAAGGCAAAATTGGCATTGAAAGAATTCACCGATCACCTCCAGAAAGAGACCCCAAAATTAAAACCCCAAGGAATATCGTGTCCAAATTTCAGGACTATCGCACCAAGGAAAAGATATTGCAAGCAGCTAGAAAGAAACAGTTCAAATACAGAGGAACTGTCATTAGAATTACACAGGATCTGTCAGCTTCCATTTAAAAGGATCAAAGGGCCTGGAACCAAATATCCCGAAAGGCAAAAGAACTTGGATTACAGCCAAGAATAAGTTATCCAGCTAGAATGAGCACCACCTTCCAGGGAAGAAGATGGGTCATTCAATGATACAGGAGAATTTCACCTATTTCTAATGAAAAGACCTGATCTGAACAAAAAATTTGACCTCCAAGTAGAGAACTCAAGAGAAGCATAAAAAGGTAAAAAGGAAGACTCTTGAGAACTATATTTCTACAACAGGTATCCTTTAAAGAATGGCAGTATAATTTGATTTTTCTTTGATAATAATAGAAAAGAAATTAGAGGTGTAAGGGATACCATACTGAAAAAGAAAAAGGGGGAAGGGGGGAAAGGAGGCAAAATAAAGTAAAAATAAAGGAGGTAAAAAAAGGCAAAATCTCATAAAGAGACATAGAAGATCTAATATAATTGAGGGAAAGAAGGGAGGGCGATGAGTAGTGTGTAAACCTTACTCTCATTAGATTGGACTCTAAGAGAGTATATCAGACACATATGGCTTCAAAGAAAGCACTGACCCTCCTTGTGGGAAGGTAGGAGGGAGGGGAGAAAAGGAAAGGGATAAACTAATAGAAGGATTAGGGGAAAGGTATAAAGAGGAGGGAGGGACTCTAAAGGGAGGAGGATTATTGGTGGGAGGTGGTCATCAAAAGCAAAGTACTGGGGAGGGGGGAAGGGAGGGACGGGAAAGGGAAGAGAAAATCATAACTCTGGGTAAATAAGATGGTAGGGAATACAGATATAGTTATTTTAACTGTGAATGTGAATGGGATGAACTCTCCCATAAAACGGAAGCGGGTAGCAGACTGGATTAAAAGCCAGAATCCTACAATATGTTGTTTACAAGAAACACATCTAAAACATAGAGATACATACAGAGTGAAGGTAAAGGGCTGGAGCAGAATCTTCTATGCTTCAGGTGAACAAAGAA
>JAJPUD010005177.1:123812-137159 GCA_023553655.1 Myrmecobius fasciatus
TCTCTCTCTCTCTCTCTCTCTCTCTCTCTCTCTCTCTCTCTCTCTCTCTCTCTTTCTTTGTGTATGTGTGTGTCTCTATCTCTATATCTCTGTGCCTCTGTCTCTTTTCTGTTTCTCTTTACACATACACACATACTCACATGTGTAATAATAATAATAATAAGAATGAGAAGAAGAAGAAGAAGGCAGTAATTTTGAAGTAGAAGCCATTAGAAAATGTGAGGATCCAGAAAGACAGAAATTAAAAAGTCATCTTTGAGTTAGCTTGAAAAAAAAATAAGAATTCTGAACAAGAAGATGTCAAAGGAGAGGGTGTCTCCAGCTACAAAGAAGAGCCAGTATCAAGATGTGTACACAGAAGGGGAAACATCATGTGAAAAGAACAGTTGGATGGGATTATAAAGTCTACTACAACGAACAATGCATGATCAGATTGGAAAAAAAAAAGTTGGAACAAGAACAAACAAGATTCGGTTATTCCAAATCTCTGAGTGAATTATAGTTGCTTTCATTGTTTAATTTTTTTTTCAGAAATGCAACACATGATTCTCAAAATATGTTCAAATAAATTAGAAAATGATGTGATGATGAAAAATAGCTTGAAAAGGAGAAGATAGTGTTTAATAGCATCTTGAAGAAATGGATTCAAGTTTTTCCCTTTACATTTGATTGTCTTGCCACTTCAGGAAAGTTCTTAGATTCATCTACTGAGTCTAAACTAGATTGCTACTTTTGTAAGAGAAGTTTGCAATCTTCCTGTCATTAGAAAATGTTTGTCCATTTATACATCATAATGAAATAGCAAGTATATCTTAGTAGAATATTTTAAGAAGGAAAAACTGAAAAAAACTCTTCATTTTGACAAGAAACAAGACTAAACTAAACACAGTTCATCCTTAGACTGTATCTGTTTTGTGAATATGTTCTTACCTCTCCAGAAAAAAAAGGCAAAATTTTGGACATAAGGCAAAGATCCTTTTGCCTCTGTAGACAGAATTAGGCAGACTGAAGCACACTAAGTGGAAGGATAAAGAAGGAGCATCATGAAAATTAAATCACTAATAATTCATCAGAAAACATGATTATGAATCATCTTAATGGCTTGAACTGCATATAAGCTATCATGGTCAGAGGTGAAGTCTTTATGGAAGTCTTGTGTGCACAACTAACATGGATGATGACTTATAAAAATATTAATGGACCAATACCATCTTTCATTTCCTGTACTAGACACCTTGCATAGAGAGGTTTATAGTGTACAAATAGAAGCACCTGTCTTCTCAATTTAGTTGTCCTTCACAAGGGCACATGTCCTTTAGGAGCAAGGAAAACTTTTCTTATTCTCTAATGCATAAATCCTCTACTTCTACTTTATTCTGTTGCCTTTCCTTCTCTACACTTTGCACTTTCACAAGTAATCTTAGGGTCCATTTATCTGAGGATAATGGCAGATATAGAAAGGTACTAGTTTGGCATGGCAACCCCAAATTTCAACAAAACACCAAGTGCCCCCATTTACTGTGCCCTGAAGAATGCCTTTCCCATTGCAACAAATTTCCCTTTACCCTGAATCTCTTTCTCTCCCATCCCTTCCCCTTCTGGCTATTTTTGAAACATGACCCCTCAATCCTCTCTCCTTTACACAGCTATTTTAACTATCTTTTTAATTATTGCCTGAACCTTCACTCATTTCCCATTGCTTACTGGTTGATTCAGGGATATTGGAATATTCCTTGTTCCCCATTGCTATTTCCAGGTTTTATTCATACTTCCATCCCTCATTAACCTCTCAAGATTCATGCAGTTCACATATAACCCTCCTGCCCTCCTTATACCCCAATGAAAATCCTGGTAGCTATTGTACATAGACCTTTAGGTAATTCTCTTTCTTCCCTCCATGCGTCTGATATATGACCCACAGAGTTTCTCTCTTCCCCAATTCCTGACCTCATATTATAGGACTTTAAAATTTATATTGAATCTAATACTCATACACACTTCTTCAATCTATTAACCTTTTGTGACATATTCCTGGACCCAACCTCAGTCAGACACAAAGGTCTGTGGTTATACTTTTGATCTTCCTGTCATCCACTCATGGGCCACCTCCATATTAGAGAATTCTGAAAGCCCCTTATTTAACTAGAGTCTATTAGCTTTTCATTTCTTCTTTCAGCTTCTCTTACAGGACCCTATTCTTTTCCTACTGTTGCCTCCAAACCCTTGATCCTCCAACATCTCTCTCTCTCCTCTCTTCTCCAACATTTTGGTGAATTAATTCAACTCTACACTGTCTTAATCTTCTTGAATTCCTAGCAGACATCATTTTATCAAGCCTCAACCGACATGGACCATCATTGTTTCTACATACACACTGCTAATTGAAAGTAGCACAATAATCATCATCATCATCATCATCATCATCATCATAATTACATGAGTATTCTGAATGAGTCCACCAACATTTACATTTTACCAATTCAACTATTCTCTTATAGCCATTAGGCAATCCTTCTATACCTGAATAATTAACTCAGTGTTCTACTTCCATAATGGCTCTGCTGAAATTTTCATCCCTTGTCAAACCTCTCATGGCCTCTCCTCCCCTCACTTGCTCAAATGAGAATGTTGCTATATATTTTACAGATAAAAAAAATTGATACCATTCTCTATGAGCTCCCTCTTTTCTTCTTTTTTTCATCTCATATCATACATATTCTTTCTGACACTATTTCCTCCTTCATCCCTTTCTCACATGATAAAGTGATCTTAGTTCTTGTGAGGGCTAACTCTTACTGCTCAAGTGATTCTATCTGCTCTCATCCAAAAGAATGCTTGCTTTGTCATCTTTATTCTATTACCTATATTATTTATTTTGTTTTAATAATATTTTTTTCTAAATGCATGTAAAGGTAGTATTTAGCATTCATTTGCTTAAGATTTTGTGTTCCAAATTTTTCTCCTTAGCTCCCTCCTCTGCAAGAGAGCAAGCAATGTGACATAACATATGGAAACCTTTTAAACATATTTCCATCATACTGGGCAAGAAAAAAATCATGTCAAAACAGAAAAAGAGAAAGAAAAAACAAACAAACAAAATACATAAAAATACAGTGCTTCAATTAACATCTGGAGACAGATGGCATTTTTCTTCCCAATTCATTTGGAATTGCCTTGAATCACCTCATTGTTGAAAAGAGACGAATTCATCACAGTTGATCATCAGATAGTCTTGCAGTTAATGTTTACAATGTTCTCTTGATTGTGCCTACTGCACTCAACATCAGTTCATGTAAGTCTTTCCAGGCTTTTTTCTGAAATCATCCTGCTCATCATTTTTTAAATATCCAATTACATTAATATACCATTACTTATTTAACTATTCTCTAAGAGATGAACATTCACTCAATTACCAGCAGCTACGGTTTTCTATATGTGGGTTCTTTTTTTCCTCTTCTATGACCTTTTTAGGATATAGCCACCGAAAGAGCACTGCTGGATCAAAGGGTATAAAGAGTTTTATATTCCTTTGGACATAATTCCAAATTGCTCTCCAGAATGATTGGATCAGTTCACAACTCTACCAACAATACCTTAGTGAACCAGTTTTTCAAAAGCCTCTCCAAAATTTATCATTATATTTTCCTGTCATCTTTGAGAGATTTTTGAGAATTTGAGAGATGTGAAGTCATACTTCAGTGTTATCTTAATTTGCATTTTTCAAATCAATAGTGATTTAGAGTTTTTTTTTTAATATGGCTAGAAATGGTTTCAGTTTCTTCATATGAAAATTGTCTGTTCATATTCTTTGACTGTTTATCAATTGAGGAATGTCTTGTATTCTTATAGATTTGAGTTAATTCTCTGTATATTTTAGAAATGAGGTCTTTATTAGAAACACTGCTTGTAATTTTTTTTCCCCTTAGCTTTCTGCTTCCCTTCTAATATTGGCTGCATTGGGTTTGTTTGTGCAAAACCTTTTTAATTTTATGTAAACAAAATTATCCATATTTTATTTTATAATGTTTCCTAGTTCTTTTTTGGCCATAAAACAATCCCTTCTCCACAAATCTGACAGGTGGACTATTCCTTGTTCTCCTAATTTGCTTAGAGTATCACCCACCATTTATGTCTAAATCATGATGCCATTCCAATCTTATTTCTTTCTCTATATCTGCTTCATCCTATCCTTAAAAACAAAAAAAACAAACAAAAAACCACTTACTTCCTACTTTCTTGATTCCTTGCTATTGTTTTGTATCTCTTTTGTAGTTAAATTCCCTGAATATGCCATTTATAAGTGCTTCCAATTTTCTCTCACTTACTTTGTAAACCTTTATAATCAGGCTTCTTACATTATCATTCCAATAAAAGTGCTTTCTCTAAAGTTATCAATCATCTGTTATTTGCTAAATAAAAGGACTTCTTCTCAATCCTCATTTTTCTTGATCTCTCTGCATTCTACACTATTTATCTTGCTCCCCTCCTTGAATATCTCAGTTTCTAGGATAATATTCTCTTTTGGTTTATATCCTACCTATATGTCTTCTCCTTCTCAATCTCTTTTGTTGTATCTTTATCCAAATTACCCTTTAACTCTAGTTGTTTTAATGTTTTATCCTGGATCCTCTCCTCTTCTTCTTTTATACTACTGCTCTTGTGAATCATTTATATAGATTTAATTTTCATCTCTTCATGTTGACAACTCTCAAATCTTCCTAATATCTGACTTCCATTGTCAAAGTTCCAACTATTTTTCAGATATCTTGAATTGGATGAGCAATAGTCTTAAATGCAATATGTCCTAAATGGAATTATTTTACTCTCCACCCTCTACTTCTAACTTTCTTATTATTATAGAAGGTAAAATAATCCTTCTAATCCCTAAGCCTTGTAGCCTGGATATCATCTTTAATTCCTTAGGACCTTTCCCTCATCTAATCTATTGTTTTTGCCTTTGTGATATATTTTCAATGTATGCCCTTTCCTCCTCTGGTGCTGCTATAATTCTGGTTCAAGCTTTCATTCTGGTGAGTCTTCCTGCCTCATGTCTCTCCTTTTGAAATCATCCTCCATTCAGTCATTCAAATGATTTTTTCTAGCTCAGGTCTCATCACATCAAACTTTTTCCATCATTCCCCAATTTAATAAATTCTAGAAGGTCTCTATTTGCCTCTAATCATCTTCCACTATACTCTTTACAATGTACTCTTCAACCTGATAATAATAGCTTTTTTACTTGGCCAAAAAGAAAAAGCCCCAAACAAAATACTCTACTTCTTGGTTCTGGACATGTTCTCTGGCTGTCCCTCAATCGTTAAATGCCCTCCCTTCTCATCTCTCCCTCCTGGCTTCACTGTGTTTCCTTCAGTCCCAAATAAAATACTGTCTTCTGCAAGAAGTTTTTTCCCCAGTTTCTCATAATTCTAGTTCATTTACTCTGCTAATGGTTTCCTATTTCTTCTGAATATAGCCTGTTAATACCTTTGTGGCTGTACAAAAATAATTTGTTTGGATATTGTTTCCTCCATTAGATTTTTAATTCCTCAGGCCAATAACTATCTTTTGCTTCTCTATATCCACAAAATGTAGTGCAATACCTGGTACTTAGGAAGTATTTAATAAATATTTATTAGTTGGCAGATTGATGATTTCTTCACCTTTATAAATATTCAGAGGTCAGTTGGTATTGGTAACACAATAAGTCTTCTAGTTTACTCATTTAGCTTTAACCTGTAAATGCCATAACCCCCATATCCTGAACTCTTTGAGAATTGGTCAGTTTAAATATGCTTTGGCTTTTATATAAAATGGCATTTGAATATTTAATTGAATTGAAAATTGAATATTACCTATATAAGCTCTCAAAAAATTGGCAGAACTAGTAAGTCACTTGGTTGAAATTCTCTGTCATTTGTACTACAGGTTTGATCAATGGCTATATGTTTTTATATATAGACATATTAATGTATTTAGAGTTTAGAAGACCACATCAAATCATTCCTCAGATAATTATTTAGTTATATGATAATGGGAAAAATCATATTTTTCCTGTTCTGCAAAACTCAAATTAATGATAATAATAATCACCTTCCTTGCAGGAATATTGTGATGATTAAATGAGATAACACATATAATGTGCGTGGCAAGTATTAAAGGATAGTGTAAATACTAGTTGTTTTGTTGTGAAAGAGACAAATAATACTAAATAATTGCTAAGCTCAAAGAGAAATAAGAAAAGAACCTTTTTCAGGGGACCTGCATCAGTTCTTGACTCTCTCTCCCCTTTACTGTTGGTATGACATCAGGCAAGTCACTTCACTTCCATTTGTGGGAATTTTTGCATCTGGAATAAGTACCACAACCACAGTGATGACCTATGAAGGTGAGAAAAGAACTCTGGAGCAAGCCAGAGGCATCTGCTGGGCAGGCTGCCACAAGTGAGAATAGAGATCCATGCAGATCAAGGGAGGGGCTCATCCAAAACTGTTATGGAAGCTCCCCATTTTATCCAGGACTTAGTATAGTGTCTTGCAATTAGAAAGAGTTTAAGAAATGATTCTCAATTTGACTAATTATCATTCTTGATTAGGGGACAAATACTATTGTTTCAACACTGTTAAAATGCTGCCAATGTTGTTGATGTACTTTAAATTGAGCATCCTATAAGTATGGCATGTTTTCAATCCATCCTCCAGGATCAAAGCCTTGATTATCTTACAATAGTGACAACTGTGCCAAGTCCCTTTTAACTGATAATGGTAGTCCATTGCATTTTTTTGAATCTGAAATGCTAACCCAAATCACTGATTTTGAAGCAATTTTAAGGACAATTTTGAATGTCTGAGATATAGGCTTTTAAGTATGTGTGTGTCCATCCTTCTGAGAGCTATTATCTCAGTCTTGAAAATATCTTACCTACTTAACAAATTCACTTCCTCCAAGTTTCAATTGTGTCAAAAATCCTGCTGATAATCAACATATCATCTTCCCTGCTTTCCTTGACACTGTGTCCTTTATCCAATTCCTTTATCCATTACCTTTGTATTTTCTTCCAATTCCTTCCCTGTCTTGTTTTCCAGCGATGGTGTGAGTGCCTGGAGGACTTCTTCTAGCCTTTCAGAAGCACTGCTAAGAAAGTAGCAGATGAGATTAGCTAGTCAGACTGGTTTTCTGCTCAAACACTGCTGTTAATGCACTTTGTTAAAGGGCAAGCTTCTACAGCAAGTCTGCCTTATTAATGCAAGGGCTATGCTTTTGGCAGGAGCATTCAAGTGAGAAATGTGTAAGCAAGATGATATCAAGTGAACCATTTACTCCATCGGAAGAGCTGTCATGAATGCTCCACCTATCAACTAGTTTTAAAGTTCCTGGCTTCAAAGACAGATTTTTCCCCTTTTAATAATGGAGTATCTTTGAACATGGGAAAGCTCTGCCCTGCCTAATGTTGGGGTGGGAGGGAAACCTTCTTGACTTGTGGACTCAACAGTCCTTGTAAAACCTTTTAACTCAACAAGCAATTACCTTCATCCAACCTCACCCCTGACCTCAATCTCTTCCGCCATGTGATACTACGCCAGTGTGCTTGAAATCAATGTTCTGCATGGCCGAAGCATCAGCCATTGAAAATCTCATTGAAGCTAAGGGCTAGCTCTGTGCTTATGGGAAGTTATTAAGACTTCAGGCAATCAGGAATCCTGGCAATCTCTATTAAAAGCTAAACACTAGACAGACCACTAGGTTGCAGGACGGAACAATTCTCAAAAGAAATTGAGATTTATCTCCCCTCCCCCCCGAAAGTGAAATATAATATATTCTGGGCAAAGCTCATGTTTAAAATAAGGAGGCCAGGATTTTCCTCAAGTATATCACTTTCATTTTATAGAATCAAAACCATATGTGTATTGAGTGGTTTCAAATCCTGCTTCTTATATTTAATTGCTGAGTGGCTGGAGCAAGTTTCTGACCTCTCTGAGCCCTTGACAAGATTCTTAAATTTATGCCTCTGCCATAGGTGGGTTGGAACTAATGCTCTGATGAAGAATTTCTTTTGCAGATTAGACCACAGTCTCTTTAATTATTGTATGAATGACCAAATACAAATTGCCAATAGCAGTCTTAGACTATAATAGAGACAGAGGGGCCATTAAAATTCCTCTTTGCATCAACACTAAGTTTGAGCATGATTCTAAGTAAGCCACAAGCCACCCAAGGCAACAAACTCTCTTGTCTAAGATTGGCTATAGCTTTTCTCCTTGGGCAGGTAACATATTCAATACTATAATATTCACAATAAAAAAGGTTGTCCAGGAAGTATTTCATTAAATCAAGCAAAAACATTCTAAGTCCTGCACTGCCTGACATAAGTTGAATGCTCAAAGGGTAATGTGTTTGCAAAACTGGATAGCAGTGTGGCAGAAACTAAGAATAAATCAATTGTTCACACTATATACCAAGATATGGCCAAAATGGGTACATGAGTTATAAATAAAGGGTGATACTGCAAATTAAGAGTTCACAGAATAGTTCATTTGTCAGAGCTATGCATAAGGGAAGAATTCAAAACTAAAAATATAGAGCATTCTCAAAAATAAAATGGATTATTTTGGTTAAATAAAATTAAAACTTTTTTTGCAGAAACAAAAACAATGCAATCAAAATTAGAAGGAAATCATAGCAAGGAAATAGAAGGAAAATTATATCAAGTATCTCTGATAAAGGTCTTATTTCTGAATATATAGAGAACAGAGTCAAATTTGTAGAATACAAGTCATTCTCCAATTGATAGTTAAATGATATAAAAAGCAGTTTTCAGATAAAGAAACCAAATCTATCTATACTCATATAAAACTGTGTTCTATATCACAATTAATTTGAAAAATACAAATTAATAAAACTCTGTGGTACTACTGCATACATATCAGATTGCCTAACATGAAAAAAAATAATAAGAACTGTTGAAAAGGAAATGGAAAAAAATTTGCTACTGGTAGAAGTATGAATTTTTCCAACCATTCTGGAGAGCAATTTGGAACTATGACCAAAGGCTATAAAGCTATGCATGCCCTTTGATCCAGTAATACCTTTCGGGTTCTAGTTCTGTGTCAGAGAAAGAGAGACAGAGAAAGAGAGAGAAAGAGAGGGAGAGAGAGACAGACAGACAGACAGACAGACAGAGAAAGAAAGAGGGAGAGACAGAAACAGAGAGAGACACACACAGATAGAGAGAGATAGAAAAGAATAAAAAAGAGAAGAAAAGCTATTTGTATGGAAATATAGCATCATTTTTATAGTAGCAAAGAATTTGAAAATTAGGAGATGGTGATCAATTAGTAAACAGTTGAACAAGTTGTGCTATATATATATATATATGTAATGTAATTTTTTTTTGTATTATAAGAAATTGCCAGCAGAATTATTTCAGAAAAATACTTGGAAAGATGTATATAAACTGATAAAACATTCTATGATATGAACAGAACCAGGAAACATTGCATACATTAATAGCAATATTATACAAATTAGAATTGTGAATGACTTGGCTATTCTCAGCAATACCATTATTCAAAACAATCTTGAAGGACTCATTAAAAATGATATTTGCCTCCAGAAAAAGATATTGTGTTGCCTAAATACAGACTGAATTTAAGCATAATATGTTTTATTTTATTTTTTTTGTTCTTATGGCAAATATGGAAATGTGTTACATGATTGTACATGTATAACCTATATATGACTACTTACCAACTCAGGGAGAGAGAAAATAAGGGATTTGAATTTGGACCTCAAAATGTAAAAAAAACTGAAGTTGAAATTAAATTTTATTTTTAAATGTAACTGAATGAAAAATATGTTTTTAAAACTGTGCAGGGCTTTCTTTCTAGGGAAGGAAATGGATCACTAAGAGCTTTGCCCAAAGAGGGATGAGATGATATACTTTCTAGGAAGGGATTTTAGCTATATTGCCTAGGCTTCCTCAGTAAGAAAACCATGTATCTACTTGCTAGTCGTTTTCTATATGACCTTAGGAAAATCATCTAACTTAATATTCAATCTTCGTGGGATTCTATTTTCATGTCTGTAATATGAAGTAGTTAGACTAGATGACCTATAACATCTTTTCCAGATCTAAATATATCATCTCATGTCTTCAGAAAATTATTTTCATTGTTATTTTTAGTAAAATTCAGCTTCATAGCTCATAATCGGTTACTAAAATAACCTGGACAATTTGCTTTTTTTTTTAAATTTTGTGGTCTTCTTTTTTTTTTTTTTAATTAACCAAAATTCTATTTTTCCTTCTTTTCCCATTTCTCCCTTCCACTAAAAAAAGACTAAAGAAAGAAAAAAAAATAAATTTCCTCTAAGAAATATGCATTATCAAAGAAAACAATATTTATGCTTTAGTCATATCCAAATATGTACATACATGCATATATATATAGACACACATATGTGCATGCATAATTTTGTATCCTGAGACCATCTCTTCTCCATTAAGAAATTATTAAATTTCTTAGGTCGTCTAAAAGTTATTGTGGTAGGTGTTATTCTTAAGCTTTTTTTCTCCCTAAAATTGTTTATTTTCACAATGTCATTTGTAACCAGGGATTCAATTCAATTTGCAAACTTCTGTCTTCATTAGTGGAAAATGATTGCTTCATGCTCTGCAGCTGAATGAGACTTAGAGTCACTTAGAACATTGGAGAAGAGAAATCAGGTCTTCTGCAGGCTGGATTCAAGAAAGCACATACAGATTTACAAGATCTCTCTTGGGAGACATCCTCAAGGGGAGGGAAAAACTCTAAAAAGAGGATCCATTGTCTTGAGCATTTCCCTATTCCCAAATTTATTCCCAATATTTTGGGAGAATTTTACATCTCCTCAATGAGGAGATATTTACGCAAATGATCTTGAGCCCCAGTTATATCTTGTTACTATATTAATAAATATATTTTTCCTGCTTCCTCCACACTTTGACAATTCTTAGGATTGTTTCCAGAAGAATTGACAGTTGAGAAATCATCTTTTTTTCTCTCTGCCTTTATATATATATATATATATATATATATCTGCCAATTCTCATTCACCCAAAATCCAGGAATATAAAACCTAGGTAACCTCCTCCAATCAACATTCATGATCCTCTGCTGGCAATGGTGTGAATTGCTATGGCCTTTTGTTGTCCAAGGATTTTGTTCTCAGTTTCCCAAACAATAATTTACTCTGTGTCTATTCAAACAAAATTTCCCTGATTTTTCAAAGATTTATGCTAAAAAGTTTTCTGAGCATTTTATTGCATTTTGCCTCTCAGTAGTATGATCCTAATATGTTCATCAGATTGTTATTGTTTTTTCAATTCATGTTATATCTCACAATCTTTCATACCTCAAAGACAAATCCGAATCCTGATTGTGGTCCAAGTCCTTGTCCAACCCTGTCTGCCAACTGTTGTTAAAATGATGCTGGCAAATAGAGAATCTGTCAGGTGATTTAACCTACTTTGACGTCATAGTTTCATTGCTTCCCCCTCTGCCCCCCATTTTTAAAGCAATTCAAAAAAATCTGAGTTAGAAGAAACCTCAAAGCCATTTAATTTAATAAATATTTATTAAGAACCTTCTGTACACAAGTCATGTGAAAGGATTCAAGGGCAAAATAATGATTATTGCTAATAACAATAGCCTCTTCCCAAAGGGAACTCAAACACAATGTTTCATTCCACTTGATCCGTGAACAAGATAACCCTTTTAACAACATGATTAAGTGATCTTCCAACTTTTGCTGGAAGATCTTGAGAAAGTAAAGTGATGAGGCAATATATTCACTATAAACTTTACTAAAATGCACATAATTCTGGAAGAAATATGGAAAGCATTGCTTTGAAACTTGGATTGGAGAGAACCCAGAGCTTCAATAAAAGAAGGAAAGGCATTGTTGCTTTGTTTCTTTTTACTCACAAATAATTCTCCAGGATGACACTAGAGATGATTAATTGAAATATTTTCAAATAGCATCAAACTTAAAGAAGCAATGTTATTATTTGGGATCATATTCTGGAAGTGCTGGTTGTCAAAAAATCAATTAGCAAACTGAAAGTATTATAGATCTTCCTAATAGGGATTTCATGAGGAGGAAAAATTAGTACCCCGCCCCCCATCCTGTTGTCCTTGAAAGATAAAGGGTTCAGGTTACCTAACATGAAAAATTCAAATGAAATGATCTTTTAGGAGAGAGTTGAAAATATTCAGACAAAATTATCTTCAGTGATTCTTTGTTAAAAGAAATCTAGCATCAAAGGGACTTGCTACTGATTTGAGTTTTAAAATTATTGAATAAAAGCAAAATGATCTCAAAAGGGGTAAAAATGCAATTGAACTAGATTAAAGGGATAAGATGATGAAACAGTCCAGTTCCCTCATTAGCTGCTTTTTCAGTTGATGAGACGGGTAGGTGGGTGTTTAAACCTTAGAAAGTTTGGATATTGAGTGACTATACGTATGAATATATAAGGGAATGCCTCAATAATCAGAATGAGAAGAAAAGCCAAAAGCAGTTCACAGAGGAGGAACACTTTTTTAAAGTAAGAATTCAATGAAAAATTCATGAAAGACAAAAGAGAGCAAGGGTTTTTATGCAAAAGGAAGATAAGACAAAATACAAATGTAAGAACAAATTGCTTATATATATATATATACATGTATATATATATATATATATATACATATTGCCATATAAAAAGAAATCTATTCATCTCATTTACCTTGGTATATAAAGTGCTTTATAAACTGATGTTAACAGCTATTGTATGACCATCAATATAATGTACAGAGTGGTGGTGGGCAGTAATCTATTAGTCATAAAGAATTGGAAAGGGCAAAAAAAAAAAGATTAGATTGTGGAAGTAAGAAAAAGTCAAGCAAAGTGAAATGAGTCATCTCATTGGAATCTGTCAGAAAATAATAAAAAAGCAGTTCAATAAAGAATCCCACATCTCATAGAGATGGAGAGATAGATAATAGATCATTAACTAATATATTCCTAACAGAATTATGACTTGAGGCAGTTTAGAGGTCATTTAGTCCAACTCAGATGAAACTTTGACCCAGAGAGACTACTTTCCCAAGGTCAAATGGGTATTAAGTGGACTTAAGAGACTATAGCTCTGGGGTAGCTAGGCAGCGCAGTGGATAGAATACCAGCTCTGATGTCTGGAAGACCTGTGTTCAAATCTGGCCTCAGACACTTAACACTTTTTTAACTGTGTGACCTTGGGCAAGTCACTTAACCCCAATTGCCTCAGAGAGAGAGAGAGAGAGAGAGAGAGAGAGAGAGAGAGAGAGAGAG
>JAJPUD010005177.1:137259-167082 GCA_023553655.1 Myrmecobius fasciatus
AGTGAATAAGAGAGAGAGAGAGAGAGAGAGAGAGAGAGAGAGAGAGAGAGAGAGAGAGACTATGGCTCAGTACATTCCTGAATAATTATCCTTTTTCAACAGCAATGGCAGATAACCAGTCAGATTCTTTTTATGATCTTCTAATGATGAAGAATTCCCTTCTTTTTGAGGCATCCCATTCAATTTTTAGACAGTTCTAATTTTCAAGGTTTTCCTCTAAAATGTCCAGTAATAAATAAAATTAAAACAAAAATTTCAAAAATGACCAGTAATTACTTGTTTTTCTTTCTACTACAGGACAACAAGCATAATCTGTTTAAACCCTCTTTAGAAATTAGAAAATTTCTACATGTTAGAACAAACTGACAAGGACAATTTACTTGCTTATATAAACAAAAAAGAGCACTTGTTAGTATGAAACAATATTTTTGAAAACATGTATATTTAATGAAATGGTAGTGTGCTATGGTGGATAAAGAAAGAGCTAGAATTGGAGTCAGGAAAACTTGAATTCAGTGTCATGGCTTTAGCTTATACTGTCTTTGTTTCTGTGGCTATACTTCCTTTATGCATCCTTTGTTTTCTAAGAAAACCAGTGACATAACAAGTGATGTCTTGACTTGAGTGTGAATTAGATTTAAGAGAGGAAAAGTGGCAAAATCAACTCATTTTCAACCTCTTTTTTTGAGTCATCTGAAGCCCAGTGATAGTACAAAAGTCAAGGTGACTGGTGATGAATCTGGATGCAATGGAGAACCTTGGTGCCTTTGATGTCTGACTGAACTCCACACAATTGACTTCTGTCAACTTCATGGCCATTGGACAAACTGTTCTCATTTGCCTATTCCACCACTGGAAGATCTCTAAAAAGTAAAGTATTAGGAGTGAATATATTGGCTCCTAACACTTTACTTTTTAGAGATCTTAAAGTTTATATAACAGAACAGAGAATATATTCACTGCATAATTTAATAAAATATCCATAATTCTGGAAGAAATGTGGGAATCATTGTTTTGAAATTTGGGCTGGAAAGAGTCTGAAGCTTCTACAAAAGAAGAAAAGGCATTGCCCCTTAGCTTCTTTTTACTTACAAGTGTTACTCAAGGATAACACTAGAGATGATGAATTCAAATATTTCCTGCACAGAACGTAAAGCAGCAATTTTATGGTTTGAGATCATATTTTGGAAGTTCTGGTTGCCATAAAATTAATTAGCAAACTGAAAAGTATTCCTAACTCACTAACAAGTTTGAAGTCTCTTAATTACTTTCAAGCTGTTTTAGTCCTTCTGTCAAGATAATTTATTGGGCCATGGTTGTTGTACCTGTAACAACTTCTTAGAGCCACAGGTAAAAGTTGAGTGAAAATGGACACCAAAAGTAAATGAGTACCCCTGAAAAGAATTCAACAAGCCTTCACAAAGAGGTGTTCCTTCCTCAATACCCCATGCATCCATGGATATATTTTTATCGGGAAAAAATTGGAATTGTGAATATATTGAAAGAAAAAATCTTGATTAGCTAATCTCCTAACTACAATGACGTTATAGTAGAAAGCACCCAACCCTTATTGAAACATACATATACAGATATGTATTTGTGTATATATGTAAATGATAAATAAATAGATAGACTGATTGGTTGATAGATAGATAGATAGACTGGTTGATAGATAGATAGATAGATAGGGGCAGCAAGACAGCAAAAAGTTTGCTAGACTTAGAAACAGAATGCCTGAAATCAAATCCAGTCTCAGACATTTACTATTAAGTCACTTAGTGCTGTTTATCTCAGTTGCCTCATTTGCAAAATATGCTGGAGAATGAAATGCCAAATGAGTAATGAAGTCAATATGAAATCAAAGAGTGTTGGACATGACTGAAAATTCCTTACTGTCCTTGCAGGAGGGAAAGGACAGGAAATAAGCATTTGTATAGTGTCTCTTTCTGTCCAACACTGAGCTATGCACTTTATAAATATTTTCCCACTTGATCTTCACAAGGTTGTATGCTAAGTGCTGTTGTTATCCCCAATTTATAATTGAAGAAACAAGATTATATTACTTGAACTGGGTCACACAACTAGTGTTTGAGAATGGATCTGAACTCAGGTCTCCCTGATTCCAGGCCCAGAACTCCATATGCAATGGAACATCTAGCTCTCTAAGTGGACTGTTAAAATTTTATTAATAGTTAGTCATTTATATTCCCTTTTCTTTTGCTTTTTTTATCGAGTATATTTTTTGATTTTGATAATTCTAATAGGTGCATTTGAAACATTTCCCTTTTATTCCTTGAATTATTCTGTATTTTTCCTACCCTTCCCTGTCTTGTAAAATTATTTACTTAAGTAATAGCAGCTTCTGTATCCTGGGATACAGATTTGTTTCTTTTTTTAAAAAACCATAAAATACTTTAGGATGCAAGGGAAGGAATAACCTTTAATGAAATAGTTTTAAAGGACCATGGATTATATTAGCACAGAATTAATTAATATTTATTAAATGCCTACTATGTGCAGGATGTTATTTTATGTCCTGGAGGATATATAAAATATAGATGAGGGTATATATCTGTATTTAAAGAGCTTACTTTCTCATAGGAAGGAAGAAATACAGCTAATAAGTACATTACAGTGTTTAAAATAAGTGAAGTCTGAGTAGGAAGATCTTTGTTAAGCAGGTAATAGAAAGGGAGTAAACAGAAAAAAATGATTTTTGAAGTATTGGAATATGAGTAGATGTTGAAAGGATGGAATATAATGAAAGAAGTGAGTATAGTTTAGGGGGGCATTCCACGTATAGGGAACAATATGCCCAAAGTAGGGGAAGCTGGAACATGTAGAAAATGTGCAGCATATAGAGAGAGGTTAACTCTTTGGCTGAAAATGTACTTATAGTATTCCTTATATTTTATCAAATATAAAAATTATCTAAAGCAAAGAAAAAAAGCTCATCATTGTCCATACAGAGTTCTGAAAATGGAATTATGCTTGCTTTAAAATATTGGATTTTTTTTGCTATGTTAAAAAAATTCTGCTTTTCATTGTCTTTTCTTATTTTTAAAATCAATTGTTTCACTTCTTGTTATACTTGGTGTTCACCTCCTATAACATCATTAGATGATCAGTAATGTAGCAGATGCATGTAAGTTTCTGGAGTTGAAAAAAAATGTGTTTTAATTTGTATGAGAGTATATTCTCTCTGTAAATATATGTATATATACTCAAATGCACACTATATATATGTATATATATTTGTGTGTGTATGTATATATATAGAGAGAAAGATATACATTATATGTGTGTGGATATACTTATAGTCATTTTGATTCTAAAGATCAATGAATTCAATCTGTCAACAGTAGATCTTTCATCATCCTCTGATATATATGGCTTTAGAGTGTGTGTTTAATTTGGCTACTATTTTAGAATTTGGAATTACCTGCAACAAATTTATGAAGCAACAAGAGAAAGACCTAATGCAAGAACCATAAAACTAAAGTTATCTTTTAATGTTGTTAAGCCATGTCTAATTCCTCATGTACCCTGGACCATAACATATCAATACTGTTCTTGGTGAAGATACTGAAATGTCTTGTCATTTGCTTCTTCAGTGGATTAAGACAAAGACAGTATAAGAATCTTATCTAAGTGGTAAATATCTGAGGTTGTACAAGAACCCATTTCTTCCTGACTCCAGGAACCACTGTCCTTACCAGTGAACCATCAAAACTTCTCCCAAAGAAAATATAGCCCAACTATTTTATGGAGGAAACAGCTGAATTCCTGAAAGGTTCAGTCATTTGCCCAAGGTCATATAAGTAGTAAGTACAGGATTTTATTAATAGTGTCAGTATTCTAAATTTGCCCATCTGAGTCCATAGCCAAACATTTTTTCTACTATATCTTAGTTTTGGTTTAGAAATTGTGTTTTGTTTTGCAGGATGTGGGCTACAGAAGGTGATATAATAAATACAAAATATTGAATTTATCAATACCAATTTTATCATGAATTCTGATTGTGTTAATAAGAATGTAAGGCAAATTTTCCAGTAGGTATTCAAAAATTACATGTCATAGTATTTTTCTGTCCTCTCAATATTCCGATTTATTTTTTAAAAAAATCAATTTTGGCTAACAAATGAAGACCATTCACTATTCCCGTATACTGACCAATTTAAAATAAGATATGTTTTGAGTATTAAAAATCTAAGCAAAATAGATATGTTTTATTTTGTTTAATGAAAGAAGATGAAAAATACAATAGGCAGAGAAATCTGGTGGGAGTAATTTTTAATGCCATAAATGATAAAGTCTAAAATAGGAAGAATGATGAGCAGTTTTAACAATAGTAAAAGGCATCATTAGTCATTTTCCAATAATAATGAAATGGATTAAATTAATTTCAGTAAATAAGTCACAAAGTTCTTCTTAATGGGACAAAGCTTGATTAATTAAGAAAATAATGCTAAGTGGAGTCT
Source organism: Myrmecobius fasciatus (assembly GCA_023553655.1). Lineage (NCBI taxonomy): Eukaryota > Metazoa > Chordata > Mammalia > Dasyuromorphia > Myrmecobiidae > Myrmecobius > Myrmecobius fasciatus. The sequence continues at coordinate 141,741 of JAJPUD010005177.1, forward strand.
TTAATGAAATATTCTTTTGAAACCTCTAAAAATTAAATTACTTAAATTTTCTGTCATTTAGAAAGTGTACTTGGATATATTCATGACCCATATGCTCCCCACTACCTTTACCACCACACACACACACACACACACACAAACACACACTTTCCTAACATAGAGAAAGCAAACTGTAAGAAACTTGGTGATTTTCTTCCTCTTCTTAGCCAAATATAAGTTTCCATTCCATAGAAGTAACCATAAATAAGCCCAAGCAGACATCTTCTCCTCTATACATCCTTGGTCTTCCATTGGACCCTTCTCATGTCTGCTTGGAAGTATGTCCCCTATTATTACCCAGAGGGGACTGGGGCAAATTTGGTCATATATATATATATATATATATATATATATATATATATATATATGAGGTTATTGGATCATAGATTCTGAATTAAAACAACAACAACAACAACAACAACAACAACAACAACAACAAACAAGACTATAATGGCCATCTAGTCCAAATCTCACTTAACAAGTTAACTGAGACCTAAAGAGATAGAGTAACTTATACAAGATTATTCAAACAGAAACTGGAAATGTGGATTCAAACCCCAATCTTTTGCCTCCTAATCCAGTGGAAACCAAATATTTTACAGTCTCTGACATTTGGAATGGTATTTATCAATATTGCACTGTATAAACATCTAGAGATGTCAATTTGAAAGTAGCATTCAGACAAATTGTCTCATTTTATGTAAATGATACAATGTACCAATACAAATTGTATTCTATATTGTTTCCAAATGCATTTAATTTATGAATCATCTCTTATAAGGACTTCCTATGTACCTCCTCCTCCTCCTCTCATGAACTCACTACAAGGGATGTATTATGTGGTAGTTGTATATGCTTGAAACATTGAGTGGATATCCATGGAGCAAGAAGACTCTTGGCTCTCTCCTTTCTTTGACAATGTGGCCAATCTATTTTTACCCCCTAGTCACACACGTCTTGATATCATTTGGAGTAAGTTTCTATAGAATACTCTTTCAAAGATGTGTTTGAGCTTGCTCACACTCACCATTTGCCTTTCAATTGTCCTTTTGGTGACTTTCAACATTGATTCTTTAGAGATTGTGTTATCCCATGACTCATAGCTTGATTACATCAAGCCCTTAAAAGCCTTAAAAACTTATAAATGATATTCATACATAAAATCAAATCAGTTTAAAAAAAACACCTGAATTCTCCTGGGGAGTCCTATCAAATAAAGAAAGGAGCATCACAAAAATTTTAAAGAAATATTATAAATTTTTTTAGGATATTAGACACAAGCTTTCTCCATTACTGTCAATCTTGTCAAAGAAGTTATGCTTATTGTAATTATAATTGTCTCTTTATTATGAAATGCAATATTAATGGCATTCATATCTAAAGCTATTTCATCAAAGTGATAAGACTGGCTAATAAATTTTACTGAAATTTCACTACATAAAGTATGAGCATATGCACAATATAAAGTAACACCTTTTGGTAATTATATAATATGCTGCATTTTAAATTAAAAATATGATCAGTCTATTTAACTTTAGGACCTAGCATCTCATTATCAATTCAAGATCTGAGGGGAGTTTCAACAATTCAAATTATATCAACATGTATATATTGAATCTTTATTATTTGCTAGGCATTATGATAAGTTGGATATATTAAAACAAATGAATAGTTTCTGGTCTCAAGTTTACTTTTTAAAGAAGGAAACCACTATGTATATGCTTTATTTATATCTATGTATGTGTATGCTTTTCTCACATTAAAATATTAATAAATATTTTATATGTATATATATATGATACATATCATATATGTTAATAAATGCTAGCCTATTTATTGATTTATGTGAAAAGAGAATGAAATGCCAAATATACAATAAAAGCTGTATGGGCTGATGAATAGAAAACTTTCCTTAAGCAAAAGGAACCAGCTCTGGAGGAAATTTTTTTTAACTTTCTTCCTAAAATGATTCATTTAGTCTAAATTAGCAAGTGGGCACTGACCTTAATTAGACCAAGACTCCAGTGAAGAACTAAAGTATGAAATAAAGGAATCCCTATTATGTGCAGAAGGTTTGTCATTCATCTCTCCTGCTATGAACAGTTTAAACTATTTTGTCTATGCTAAATGGAGATGGAATATTGATATGCTTTGTATTTCTGAGAAGCAACTTGATATAGTGCATAAAGTACTTGACTAAGAATTAAGAGTTCAAATTCTACCTCTAACATTTTGTAGCTATGAATCAGAGGCCATAAAAAATGATTGAAAGGCATAATACCTCTGAGCCACTTTTGTTAAAGAAAGACAGGTCTTGGTAATCAATTTAACTGAAAGTTATTGCCATAATGGTTCATAAAACTCTTGTAAATACCTTATATAGAGTTAACTTTGTGTATGAATTTTTTAGGTTTTATTTTCCTGAAATTATATTCTTTTGACTTTCTCGATATCTCACTTTTGCCTCAACTAAGATAATGCTGAAATTTCTTATCTTTCTTTCTGAGTTACATTTTTAGCTCTAATTCATAGATGATACATAGATACATATTATGATGGTATGATATGATCTGATATATATGATAGTACATTCAGAATGAAAGCTTGTTTTTTCCCCATTTTTTCAGGCCTTTTTTTGCCAGTTTTAAGGTAAACTCATCCCATTATCAATTTTATTCATTTGGACTACACCTTTTATTTCAGGGTATCTCTATTTATAAAATCATATGTAGAATTTAGCACCTTATATTTATACTGATGGCCAAAGGGATAAAATATTCTCGACTTGAAATGTCCATTTAACATTCACTCAAATTTTTTTTCTTTCCATCCTGAGAATTATTGTTGTATTTTAGTTTTAGTCATTAAACTGTCCCTATACTAATAGTAATTATGGCTAGCATTTATGAAGAGTTTAAGACAAAAAAAAATACCTTCTTTCATTTAACCCTCAAAACAGCCATGATAATTAAGTTCAATGACATTCAATACTTGTAACTTAGAAAAGTAACACTGTGTTTTTCTGCCAATAGATTGTTCATATTTTTAGGATCATTGATTTCATTGGTATGGATTCTCTAACTAATAATATAGATTAAGCCCTCTGTGAATTAAAAATAATATTTGAAATAATGTTATAGCACACGAAAACTACCCACAAACCATGTCTGGGTCCCAAGAGTTTTTTTTTCCCAAATTCCAGTAAATAATACTTATATTATATCATTTTATGGAGCTTGAATTCCAAGTATTTCCAGCTTTTTAGGAACTAACAGAACTTGCATTCCTTATACATCAGCTATGAGGATTCAAAGTCATACACCAATAATAGGATGAAACATCAGAAAAAACAATTTGATAACCAAAAAATGTTTGAATTAAACTCCTTTGAGAGAGAAAGAGAAAAAGAGAGAGCGAGAGAGAGAAAGAGATCAGGAAGAAAAGAAAGAAGATAGAAAAAAGAAAGAGAGAGAAAAAGAGAAAAGAAGGGAGGGAGGGAAGAAGGAATGAAGGAAAGAAGAAAGAAAGAAAAAGAAAAAAATAAAGAATGGAAGGAAAAAGAAAGAAAGAAAATAAGAAACTAGCACATACAATGGAGGTATATGTGATAGTTCTTTATTTTAAGTCTCTCTCAGTACAGCTTTTTCCACAGCCCAACTTCTTAATTTAATAGACTAGACCTTAATCAGTTTCTAACTTGGAAAATAGTCAGGACTCTAACTTTGTTTTGCCACTTGTTTGAACAAATAATTTTCCTTGTTCTTTAAAAGAAATATTTTTGATTGCCATTCCAAGTGAATGAGTTACTTCCTTAGTTGAATTGTCCATGTAAGAAAAGGACCTTATCATTCTGCATCTATTGAAAAACCAAGGATTGTGAACATTTGACAAATAATGATGGCATGCACTTTTTCCATTGAAATTTTCAGGTCCCTACAATAAAATAATGATTTTTTTGTCAATATTGCATCAAAGACAGGCAGCTTATCTCTGCTTAAAATATGCACACTCCTAGGAGCAGAAATCTTAAAAGACACAGTGTTTGAAATAGCATTGTGCTATTAAATTATGCTAGTTTAGATAATGATTCACCATTCGTGGAATTTTTGCTATTATTTCCTTTATCGATCTTGATTATTCTTTGGAATAACCATGCTTATTGTTCCGAAGACTCTCTTTTCATTATTACTACCCTGCATATTGATAATATATGGCAATCTGGAAATTTGTGACAGTAGCATTTGCACTTATTGCAATAATTTTAATGTCTTCAATAGAAGCAAAGAATGGGGAAAACAGTGCAGGGAACAATGAATAGAGCTGAGTTGCCTCAAGAATTAGACTTCAAGATGTTTGAAAACATTAAAAAATTTTACTTGATAATGCTGTCAACAACTCTAAAGAAAAAGATGAAACAAACAAAAAAAACTGCCTAGGATTTCATTAACCCTTCATTCTCTAAGGCTTAACATGTATTTTCTTATCCTTCTGAAAGAAAATGCTAGAGAAAAATACTTTCTTCATTGTGATAAAGAATAAATCAATATCTCTTCTCTACTCATTATTTATCTTTTTTTTAATCTGGTATTTCCAGGTTTCAAAATCGACAATCATTTTGTAAATTGCAGAAGGAAACTAGAAAAATGGAGAGAGAAACATGTACCAGGAAGAGTAATTTTCTGCAAGCAATTGGTTTTGCAAAGAAAAGGAAATTGAGTTCCTTTTTGGGTGAAGTAAATAAAGAATGAGAATATTATACTAAACAAGATATCAGAATACATCCCAACTGATCTAAGCAATTTTAAAACTTTACCCAAAATCTCAGGATTTCGACACTTCTTAAATGATGGGAAAAATCATGAATAAATACACTTAAAATTCTTTAGCAGTTGTACTGTTTAGCTTTTGACGTATTCTTTCTAGGGTTAGTAAAATTAAATGATCAAATCTTGTGTGAGTTTTTTACATAAAAAAGGACACAGATATTAAGATAATTGTCTTTTATGTTAAAGTCAGTTTAGTAGGTTCTGTAGGCAAAAGGTACATAGCATTAAACTGAGAATATATTGTTAGGAGACAAGGTCCATGAATTATTTAATAATTATGATTTATCACCATAGTTTATCACTTAGAATAACAAGGAATACCTTTATATTTGATTGTTATATTAATAAATTTCACGATATTTCTATTAGCTGTCCAATGTTAGGGATTAGATTTTTCTTTATAGAGAGTATAGGTAGTAGAAACAGTGCAGGGTTGTAGTCAAGAATATCTGGATTCAAATTTCTACTGCCATCCTTACAATCTACATAATGAAGGACACTACATATATCCTTTTGGAGCTGCAGCTTATCTTTCTATAAAGTGGGGGTAATAATAGCCTTGATCTCAAATCTAAAATAAAATGATGAGTAATACCTAAAGTACTTTATAAATTTTAAAGATTTACACAAATTTCAACTATTTTATTATAGAATTAAAGACATATGTCCTATATTAAAATTGGCCTCACTACTGCTATATTTGGAGTATCCAGGCGCAGATTTAAATTTAAATTTTTATGGGAATATTAAAACCAAAATAAACATATTTCTTAAGTTTATATTTTAAACTTTAACTATGTATAGATATAGATATAATTCTAAGAATTACCTAAATCAATTTACATTCACTTTAATATAAACTATAAGTACTTAATAAATGTTATTGCTGTTACTGTTTTTTAGTAAACTTACTTGAATAAATGGTGGCTCTCATAAGTACAACATATGTTCTTTATATATAGAAGTGAATTATAGCTACTTTGCTCACTGCTCATTAGACATTATAGCTAATTTCATAATACTGTAGAAATTTGCTGCTAGATGAGACATTTTAGGTCTCCTGATCAAATCTATTTCCGAATTATGAATACTGTGAATACTATTGTATGCAAGTATTCATTTGGTCTCATCTTGAAAATTTAAATTAATAAAAATAGCTAGCTATTATAGCAGTTTTTTTCCACTTTTGGATAGTTCTAATTATTGGTAATTTTTTTAATTTGTAATTTCTATCCATTTCCTCTGGTTCTTTATACTGCAATTAAAAATAACTTTTTCCCCCATGAGATATCTTCTTAGATATATATCCTACATCATCAGAAGACAAAATTATAGAAAAAAGAGCAAGACATGGATTTGAAAGAGGTCTCAGAAGCAATGCATTGCTACCCTATCAGTTCATTAATGAGGAAATTGAGACCCAGAGAGGCCATGGGGTACTTGAACTTCTATATCCTAATATCTCTGATATCATTTCTTAAGTATCTGAAAGAATATCATACAGAGGGAGTAAATAAACCTGTTTTACTGTGCTTCTGAGGGAATTAGGGGCAATAGACATAAGAGCTTTTGGTGCCATTTACAATAAACAAAAATACAAACAATCTTTGAAAATACTTATAGCTGCCCCAAAGTAAAAGGCTCTACCTTGGGAGGTAGTAATTTTCTGCAACTAAAGATCTTGAACACAGTTATTGCATCCACTCTTAGTTCTTTTCTCAAGATTCAAAACCATCAATTCCTCCAATCAATCTTCAAATAATATTTTACCAAAACATGGAACCATCCTGTTTATCCTCCTCTAAAATTTCTTCAAGAGTCTTTCTTAACCACAGGACCCCAAAGTAAAAATTATATTCTTGATATTATTGAACTTGGGTAGAACACAGAAGAAAAATAGAAAAAAATAGAAATTCTTATTCTGGACATTATTTTAATGTTAATGTAATCCATGTAATGCTAATTATTTTATATTTCATGTCACAATAGAGAAACAGATTGACTTAAGCAAGATACTTAAATCATTCAGATTGTTTTCAAATTACCATCCATATTTCCTTCAATGGATGCTTATGTGCCAAGCATTGTGTTGAGTGCTAGAAATATAAAGAAAATAAAAGATAGTTCATTTCTTTAAAGAGATCATAATCTAAAAGGGAATGACCTCAAGACCAGAAATATGTGCAAATAAATAAACTATATCCAAGATTAATTTGAAATAAAATATAAAGGGCACTAAGATTAATAGGAATTGCAAAAGGCTTCCTGTTGAAGGTAGGATTCTATCTGGGAATTTCAAGAAGCTTGGGAAAGTAGAAATGAGAAGGGAAAGAAAAGCAGGCATTATGGACAGACAGTGGAAATTATAGCCAGTGGAAATGCCTAAGAGAGGGAAAGTATATGTGTATTTGCAGCGAGGATAAACAAAGAAGCTAGCTATCATATGTTATGAGGGTGATATGAGGGAAATGTGCAAGGCATAAAAATATGAAAAATATGAGTGGGAGCAAATTGTAAAAGGTTTTGAATATAAAACATTATGTTATTTTTTATTTGAAGAGAACTATTTTTTCAGGGCTAGAGAGCAACAATGTGATGAGATCTGTGCTTTAGGACGATCACTTTAGTAGGTGACCAAAGATGGACTGCAGTGGGGAGAGACTTGTGGCAGAACAGCTAATTGCAATTGTCAAGGAATAAAATCATGAGGAACTGCACAAGGCAATAGCCGTGTCATAGGAGAAAAGAGAGTGTATGCAAAACATGTTGTGAAGGTAAAAAGAAACAGGACTTGTAATAGATTATATATTGGAATGAGAGATAGTAAAGAGTTAAGGATGACACAGGGTTTGTTAACCTGTTGTCTGAGAAAATTGTTGCCTTACGTAGGGTACCAATTACATAATAATTAGAAAGTTAGGAAGAACAGGGAGTTTGTAAGAAAGAATTAGGAGTTTAGTTTTAGAAATATTAAGTTTACAATGTCTACTAAACATTAGGTTTGACATATTGGATGTTTCAAAGTGAAAGTAAACCAAAATTTGGGGCTTGATCTCATTAGCACAGAAATGATCATTGGATTCATGGGAGGTTATCACCAAGTGAAACAGTATAAAAGGAAGAGAGAAGAGAGTCCAAGATATATCCCTCAAATGATATGACTTGAATGAAGATCTAGCAAAGGATACTGAGAATGTTCAGATACTAGGAAGACAATGGGGAGAGAGTGATGTCAGAAAAAAGTATAGAAAGAGAATATGTAGGAAAAGAGATTTATTAAGTGTATCAAAACCCACAAAAATATGTTTCCCTTTTCTTGATATAAAGATGGAGGCTGCAGGTTTAAAAAGTAGCATATACTGTAAGACCTGGCAGCAATTTCATTTCATTATAAAATTGAGTTTTATCATGTGGGAAAGGATGAAGAAGTATTTTTAGATAGTAAATGTGGCACTGAAAAGGGGCAAAATAAAATCATTAAAAATCACATAAATGGTCTCACAATAGAATAGAGGAAAAATAATGATAGTGAATAATAAGAGATGTGGCAGTGACATTAGCTTCTTTGCAAATCACTAATTTTAAAGTATTCAAAAGAAAAAGAACACACACATACACACACACATATACTACAAACTGGGGCATCAGGAATACTTAAGTTTAGAAAAATATATATTGACTCTTACTAGTTGTCCTCATTTGGGTGATTTAATGCAAATGTTTACAGAAAATCTTTCCAGAGTTGGGTATATGTGTGTGTGTGTGTTTGCATGTGTTTCATTAAGGCAGCATTCACTGGAACATCTTCAATATTAATAAACATTTTAAAGGGGGAAGTAAAAAGGCACATTTTTACTAAAGTTTTTTTTTTCAAAACATATGCACAGACAATTTTCAGCATTCACCTTTCAAAACCTTGTGTTCCAATTTTTTTTTCCTTCCCTTCTTCCCACTCCCTCCCCTATGTGACAAGTAATCCAATATGTTAAATATATGCAATTCTTCTATACACATTTCTATACTTATCATGTTGCACAAGAAAAATCAGATCAAAAATTTTAAAATGAGTAAGAATACAAAAAGCAAGCAAACAACAAAAAGTGAAAATACTATGTTATGATCCACATTCAGTCCCCACAGTCTCTTTCTCTTGGGTACCAAAGGCGTTATCACAAGATCATTGAAATGGGTCTGACTTACCTCACTGTTGAAAAGAGCCTCATCCATCAGAATTGATCCTCAAATTATCTTGTTGTGTACAATGATCTCCTGGTTCTGCTCATTTCACTCAGCATCAGTTCATGCAAGTCTCTCTAGGCCTTTCTGAAATCATCCTGCTGATTGTTTCTTACAGAAAAATAATGATCCATAACATCCATATGCCATAACTTATTCAGCCATTCTTGAACTCATGGGCATCCACTTAGTTTCCAGTTCATTGTCGTTACAAAAAAGGGCTGCTACAAACATTTTCACACACAAAGGTCCTTTTCGTTTTTTAATGATCTCTTTGAAATACAGGCCAAGCAGAGACACTGTAGGTACATTGTTTCTTTAAAAAAAAAATGTAAATGTAGATTTTCATTTCCAGACTGCTGAACTTGCACTCCTGTTGAAGGGTGAATGTTTTCATGATCTGGTTCAGAAGTTTATATAGTGAGGCAGCTAGATGGCACAGTGGATAGAGCATGGGCCCTGAAGTCAAAGACCTGAGTTCAAATCTAGTCTCAGACATTTAACACTTCCTACCTGTGTGACCCTGGGCAAGTCCCTTAACCCCAATTGCCTCAGGAAAAAAAAAGAAAAAAAAGAAAAACAAAGGTTTATATAATTCTGATTCTTAAGTACAGGTGCTACATAATTAAGATCCTGCCTCTCCACTGGACATTTAAACCCAGACTTCACTGAATCATTGTGAAGGACTGCTTTCTGACCGTCTCAAAAAATTCTTGAAGTTGTATATATCTCACACATTCTGTCTTTGGTGCCATATTATCCAAAGTCCCTAGATTAGGGAAGGAAGTGAATGCAGATGTTATCTATTCTAATTTCATTTTATAATTGTAGAAATTAAGATCTAAGGGAAGAATCTGTTGTAAATCACAAAGGTGACTACTTAGTAAAATGAAGGCTACAATGGAGTAAGACAAAATGAAATGTAATAAATAAATAAATAAATACATAAGTAAATAGAAGAAACAATTACAAAAATACCTCACTACACTAATAAACTGTGATTTTGTTAATATGGGCAGCTCATCATGCAGAAACCTCCTCCTTTTACCAGTGCCAAAAAAATCACCAATGGGATTGTTAAGAATGGAACAAAAATAAAATAACACAAAAACAATAACAATAACAGACCTAACTGAGGTCCATAGGCTAATTGGCTTGACCACTCACTTAGTGTTTAAGACAAAATTTGAATGTGGTCCTCCTGACTTTATTGTCATGATTCTGTCCATTGCTTTACAACATTTAAATTAGAAAACAATTTAAATTCAAAAAACATTTAAATACCTACTGTGTGCTAGATAATTTGTTACATCGGCACTTTTTTTTCAATTTCTTCACATTTCAATTTCAGTCCAGTCCCTGAAATATAGTAGATGCTTGAGAAATGTTTATTGACAGAGTGACTGGAGTGATGATCTCTTTCTTTCACCCATTTCTCAATATTTGGAACCAAATCTGTCTCATTGGATAGTTATGTAGAAAACATTACTGCTATAAGCACTAATGGTACAACCAAAAGCCAAAGTAAAACATATATATTACATCAATGTTTTTTGCAGTATATAGTCCAAATCTATCCACTCTCAGGAGGACAAAAAATAAAGGAAAATTGAAAATTGGCATTGTACCCTTGTATGCTAATAGTTCTACTCTCTCTTTTTTTGTTTATAGACATACTGGTTTTCTCTTTGCCATGAATACATGAGTACTAATGCCAATAACTATGTGAGAGTCACAGGGCAAATCTTCAGAAGCAGTAAGATTTGAAATTAGATTGCTCTTGTTAACCTAGTAGAAAAGGACCAACTTTCCATATTATCATCACATAGTGGAAAGTCATCCTGTTTAGGCATTAATAATAATACAGAGAATGAGCTTGTAAGACGTTACTGCTATCTTGTTGAGGTGGAAAGGGGAAAGAGATAAACTAATAATTTTGTTTCAAAATTATAAAGGTGAAAAATTTTGAACTTTTAGTGACTACATTCTTTAAAGACAATTATTACCTTAATTAAAAAAAACATTAAAATAAACTCTTTTCAAATCAAATTCCCTTTTAGGAAAAGACTTTATGAAAAGGAAGTTCACACAGGCAGTTTAAGAATACCTTAAGTGATTAGTGGTTTCATTTTCAGGTAGGGGCTTATTCTGTCATCTAACTTCATATCTACAAATATAAATAAACATATCAGTAGTACCCCAAATCATGAAATGCATCATAACACTCAAATAGACTGCTGATTTTTCAAAAGCACGGTGTGTATATTGTTTTCCCCAAGTCTGACATAAGTTCTTTAAAGGCAGAAACTTTCATTTTTGGCTTTGAATTTCCAGCATATGTCATATTGTTGTGTATTTACTAGGCACTTGAAAATGCATGTGGAATTTACTTGAAATGAATTATCTAAAACTAGGGTTATGATAAATACCCGAGTGACTATGATATAATATTTTTTCAATATACTTTTTATTTAAAATTAAAATCTGGAACTCAACTATTTTCATTTTCATAATGCTTAATAATATATTCATCTGAAAGAATAAAGAAAAAGTGGGTAATACTTTATATTAGTAAATTAACTACATAGTCCTTTTTTAATTAAATGAAAAATATATCCTGCTTATAGGAAATAAAAATTCACAGTATGGAGAAGAATAATTCATTCCTTTTATTGACTCAGGGACCTTCAAAAATTATCAGTGTCTACAAAATTATCATGCTTATAAGTTTTTTCTATTAGCATTTCTATCTTTAATTTAGTTGAAAGATGTGTACAAAGTCATGGTATTAGATACTCAGCTCCCCATTGGCAACAAAGCTCAGGAGTCTCAGGATCATAAATTATACCCTCCAAAGTCAAGCATGATTGGCAACAACACAATTATTTTCAACAATATTTGTCAAGCAGCAACTTCATTGGCATCTATGCACTTTACATTTTAATATGTTATGTGCATAAGTCCCCATATGGTCAAAATGTTGTTTTCCTCTTTTTAGTCATTGTGATTCTCCTTGAAAAGTTAACTTGTTTGAGTGTGGAAGATTTATGGACTTATATACTTTCAACTAAATACATCTCTCTGTGTACTCTATCTGAAAATGGGCAGGAGTTAGAACAAATATCTGTCTATGACCCCACTTGTAAAGAGAAAGGGAAGACTTTCACCTTTATACCAACTACTAATAGACTTAGGTCATGAATTATATATCTTGTACACAATGCTAGAATGGAGAAGAAAAAAAAAAGTTGATTTTACCAAAGAAAAGAAGAGATATAGGGGTAAAGAGGTAATTTGGGGAACTGGACTTCATTCTAGAAAGTTTTGGTTCAAATTTCTGTCCAAAGATATGGGACTTAACTTCTATGAACCTGCTTTGTCCAAACACTAGAACATGAATAGTCATGCTTGCAATATCTACCTCGTATGGAAAGTGCTTTATAAAATTTATATAGTATTAAGATATTTGCAAAATGTCATATAAATGTCATTGTCATTATTGCCATTTTAAGGTTTAAATTAGAGGTACTAAATGACCAAATCTTTGCATATGGAATAATAATATTTAGTTAGTGTCGAGACTAGACTGGAAAATGGATTAAGATCCATTTCAAATGCCTAGGTGAGTGGTAATTAAGTTTGACAAAGATGAGACAGTATGCTAGAGAAGATGAGACATGAGAGACACTGAGGGAGCACCAATAGGTAAAGCAACTAAAGAGTGCAAGAGTAGAAGGTCAGGGGTGATTCCATAGCACAATGAAAGATGTGAATGCAATTGTTATTTTTCATAATAACTATACAATGCTTAGAAAATACTATATCAACATAATTTAGTTGAACAAATTCCTTGAATTCATATATTTTACGCATAGAAATGTCTTCTTAAATAATTGACTTGTCTAATGAATCATATATAATACATCATGTTCCAAAAGTCTTAGTGCAGCCATAAACTTTAAATGACTACAATTGCACTAAGATCTTTGAAACATACTATAATTATAAAACAAACAAAAAAACAGAATTCAATTTGGATAAAATGTTTAAAAAATATCAAGTGGACCCTAATAGTCTCTAATATTAGAATAGAGACTAGACAAGATGTCCTTGGATAATATACTAATATTTCTTATTGGAAAAGGGAATGCAACTTTTTTGTCCTAAGTGAATTTTAAAGGATGTCAGTCTATTAAAATAGAAATGTAAGTGTGGAGCAAATCCCTCAGTGTATTCTAAAGGTCAAAACAACAACAACAACAACAAAAATCAAATCAAGAGGGGCAAATAAGAGAAAGAGGATATTTTTAAATTATTTGCATTTTTTTAGGTTTTTAGACTATTTACAAACTTTAACTTAGCTGACAATACTGTAAAAAGGAGAACTTTGTTCAATAACAAACAAGAGGACATAGTAAGAGTCACTAATTCATATCAATCTTGACATTCTTCCTATAAATAAAAACAGCATCTGAAGTTAAATGGATAAATGGCTTACATATTTTACTTGGGCAAAAAAAAAGGAATAATCATTTGTTTTTTCATACATTCTAAAGGGGATAAGAAACAGTATTTATTAGATATTAGGTCATCTCATATAGCAGTGCTAAACAAATATATCAGAAAAGACATCACTATGAAAATGAAGTTCATTCAGCAATACACAGGATAAAGAGACAGGGAAATGCCAAGATCTCAGTAAGATCTTCCAATTAAATCAAGATATAGTTTGATACCACCTGACTTGAATGCAAATGTAGAAATTAATGTATTTCAAGAAAACTATATCAGAAAATATGAATCAATAAAAAGGGTAAGGGAGGCCAAAGATTTGTAAAGTGAAAATTTAAGTTTCTATATTTAAATGCTTTTTTAAAGGAAAAGAGCTTGAAATTACTGCACATCATGAGCACCAAATGACATAAAGAAGTAAAATTGATTATATTTTACTACTAGGAAAAGACTCATTATTAATGTAGAGTTTATTCCTGAATCAGTTGACTTTTTGTTATAATCAGACAACTGATAATAAAACAAAAAAATTAAATTAATTTTAAACTATCATGAAGTGAGAAAGAATATGATATAGAATTTAAAACCTATAACCTAACCCATAAAAATGTCATTGATACTCTAAATGGTATAAAAGCAGAGTAACTGACAGCTATACCAATTTCAACAATTTAATAGGAAAACTTGGTGAAAATCAATTGTCATAATTAAATTAATGGATACTGAGCAGTAAGTGAACTTATTAAGCAAACATGTCTTATTTATCAATCATAAAAAGAGGGCAGCCAAGGGTAACACAAGATGACAACATAAAGTTGAGTGAAAAGTCTTGCAGAAAAAAATGGAAACAGATTTTGAACAATATTGTCTCATAAAGTAGAGAAAATCAATGAAAGGTTAAGCAAGTTTAAAGAAAATATTATCCCATGGATATTTATGAATGAATACCCATATATGAATGAGGGGAATAAAAAATATGGAAATTGAAGGAAAATCATTATAATAAACTCTTTCCCCCCATGAAAGACATTAGAATCATTGCCAACTATTTATCATAGACTGGAATAGAGGAGGTGGGAATGGCTCTAATGAGAAGATGGAAGAAACATCTATAATACTTCAAAAATAGACTGACACATTTTAGTAAATTGAAGAAACCATTTTCAGACAATTTGAAAGAGGAAAAGATACCCAAAACATCGAAGATTCAAATGATTCTTATTAATAACAGAAATTTCCCAAAAGAATATTAAAAATTATCAACTTTTTTGAGTCATATTAAAACAATTATGAAAATAGCATAGTCACAAGTATTAGTACCCATTATCAAAATATAAATGATTCAATGTTTACTGTTTGTTATGTGTGTGCCATTCTTTTTGATCGACATTAAAAAAGGAGACCAAAAGGTACTTGATTTAAAACAATAAATTAGCATATTTGATATGTAATTATTCATTATGTAATATTGAAGCTGCAAAGTGGCACAGTGTATTAGGAAACCGGGACTGCAATCAGTAAGACAAATTCAAATATAGCCTCAAATACTTCCTAAAGGTATGGTCCTAGTCAAGTCACTTAAGCTGTGTTTGCTTTGACTGTAAAATGGGGATAATAACACTGCTGATCTTATAGGATTTTTTTTTTATCATATGAGATAATGTTGATAGAGCACTTAGCACAAAACCTGGGACAAAGTAAACATTGTATAAGCATTTATACCCTTGCTTTTATCCTTTTATTACACACTTATAATCCAACACTTCTGCAATGAAGCAAAATATTTGCATTTTCTCAACACTTCTGTAGCCAAACTTAGAATAATGCATGATGTTTATTTTATTGTTGTTTGTGCTATTTCCATTCTAGGAAAGACTTCTGTGTTTGAAGCCTATTGGTTAATTTCAAATTGGTTTATTCCGTCCACCAAAAATGGCTTTTTTTGTGGAGTGGCTGTTCATGTTACAGTTTCTTGGAGCTACAGGTGAGATTTGGCTGGATAGCAAAGCTGAATGAGTAGTTCTGAAAAGGGCTCAGCAAACCCTTATTCCAGAGGCATTAGTCTTCCTTGACCATCTCATACTGCCAAGGAACTTAAATGCTTATTAATTGACTAGTTAATTCTATATAGAAGCAAAAATATAAAATTTTGCCCCTTGAATACCCTGTTTTAGGTAGAAGAACATTTCATGTGTATTTATATTCTCTTTGAATTTAAATGGCCAGAGCTCAGTTGCTTCACTCTTTCCTTAAGTCTGGTCTTTCCCTATATTACATTGCTCTCTTCACAAATTTACACTAATGCTATAAAAATATCATTTCTTTTCCCTTCTCCCGCTTCCTTTCTTTTTTTCTTTTTTTTCCCTGCTTTTAAGGAGTTCACATTCTAGTTAGGAAAAAATCATGATAAAACTTTGTACATATTCAATGTATACATACACACATATACATATATGTATAATAATAGGACGTTAATCTCAAGAAGAAAGCAGGAGCAGTCAGTCTGGAGGCATTAAGAAAAGCTTCATATTCAAAATAGAACTTGAACTGAATCTTGAAGAAAACAAGGAAAATCAGAGGGCTGAGATAGTAAGAGAGCATTAGAGATAAACGGAACAGCCAATGCAAAGATATTACTTTGGGAGATGTTTGCTTAAGGCTTTAAACAGTTATCTCTACAGAGATTTTTAAGAAACAGCTTCTTCTATTTACATATTATGTCTTTAAAATTAACACACTTAAAAGAATAAAAATATTTTTTCATTTATCTATATTCACTCCCATCTTTCAGGGAATTTTTCTTTTCTTTTCTTTTCTTTCTTTCTTTCTTTTTTTTTAAATCTTAGAGCCTCTGTGGTAACTATACCTTTCTTTTCAGGATGGGATGATTTCTGAACTGAGATTGACTCAGTCATGAAAGAGATATGATAGGATAGAAATGACCTTTGATTTAATTTATTCTAAAATACTTTTTTTTTAACAAATGAGGAAACTGATATTCAGTGAGGTAAAATGACTTAGCAAAAGTCACAGGTAGTAAGTGACAGAGCCAGGAATCAAACCATCTCTTTTACCTTAAATCCCATTGCTCTTATCACTTAAGAATTGTGGAGAAAGGGCAAATTCTAAGGCATAAAGGAAAGCAGATAGATATTCATTTCGTTCACATAAAAAGCAAACCAGGATGTTAGAGGGAGAAATACCTTCCTTCTAACATCAGATAAGGACAGGGTGCCCTAGAAGATGGAAATATTATTAATCAAGGAGACAGTAAACAGCCTTACAAGATTTCCCAGGGAGGAGACTAGTAACATATGGCCTATATTACAATGGAGGCTTGTGGAAGGTTTGACAAGGGCAAGGAGGCTGAGTTAATTATAGATCAGGTCTCTGGACCAATCAGTGGAGGAACCATATTAAAACTGGAAGAAAAAAAAAGCATCTGAGAGAGTTGTTTTCAAATATAAGCATTGATGTGTGCTTTACCTGATGGAATGATGAGTGTGGTCAGATAACAAAACTATTTTAGATTGTTGTGGTTAAATAAAGAGAATTCATCTGAATAGTAAAACTTCAAGGGATTAGTTGTTGCTGTTTGGATTGATTTGGTGTGGAGCCTTAGAATAATTAGGTCCTGTTAGTTTTAATATCAAATCAATTGTGAAATCCAAGAGTTTGAAGAGATTTCAAGAGGTCATTTATCACAATTTAGACTTAGATCACAAATCTGAGTGAAGCACGAATTACCCATTCAATTTCTTAGGACTTCTGCTGAAAGAGTACTCATTACTTCCTTCCATTCCATATTAGCTCAGTTCTAATTATAAGGAAGATTTGCTTTATGTTGAGCTCAAGTGTAACATTTTGAAATTTCAACATATTGTTTCTACTGCTGCCCTTGGAAAAGTGCCAGTCACATATAGATGCTTAATAAATACTGATTGATTGTAACTGGCAACACATAGAGCATATCTAATTCCTTTCCCCACACACACACATACATGTATACAGACAAACATACACACAGACTACCCACCCCCCAAAAAATTACAAAAAGCACCTTCTAATACTTAAAATATTGTGTAGTAATAATTGACCTTTGTAGTTAGGGAAACAGGGTTAAATTTTACTGATGAAATGTGCTATATGTGACCATGAAAAAGCTATGGCTTCTGATACTAGTTTCTGCTTTTTTGTTCCCATAGATTAGTTTATACCCAGTTATGTGGTAGGTACTCAATTAGATTAAATGAGTTAGCAAAAGCCACTCAGATCATAAGAGACAGAGTTGGAATCAACCCATTTCTTTTAAGTTTAAAATCAGTGCTCTTTTTACTTAGGAACTGAGCAGAAAGGATAAATTCTAAGATGTGAGAGACCAAGTAAACCAGATTGTTAGAGGGAAAGATTCCCCTTTCTAAAGATCAGATAAGGATAGGGTACCCCAGGATATAAAAATGGTATTAGTCAATGAAACAATCCTATTCAAGTTAACAAATATAATCTTAATAAAGGATTTCTTTGTTTGAATTTTGATAGCTGAGTGTAATGACTTCACTTTTTACTTTCCTTCAGCAGTTTTCTGTGTTTGGCCATTATGTATGTGAATATATATGTATGTAATATATGCATATATATGTATGTATGTATTGTGTAAGTAGAAAGATGTTAATTTTCACATTAATCATCAAAAATTGGTATTATTTTCTTGCCAAATATGATAAGAATAAGAAAACTGTTTTCTAATTAAATATTCTACCAATGATACAATATCATAAAAAAAATTGGCAAAGATTTTTCTTCCTTTGAAAGTAAGAATTCAGCCAATGAGAAAAAAATTGTAACAAAACAGAATAATTATAATTTCAAAGATCATCACTGGAAACAAATACCTTCTACCACAATATTTAGCAAAAAATGTAAAAGACATTAGAATTGCACATAAAATTATTGTTATGGATATTGTCACTATAAGAAATATAGAAGGAAACTGAAGCTAAAAATTATCTTAAGGACATGCTTCAAACATTGGTTTTGTAATTTTGTTTTTGCTTATTGGAAACATAATTTTCTCTAGAAAAATATGTTTTCTTGTCAACATATTCTACACATATGTTTTATGAAGCTGTTTGTATTTATTAGGTAATTAGGTAATGCTATTTACAAGTAGTGCAAACGGAGTGATCTTTTGTTCTTATCAAAAAACAGTGCCTTTACCTAGATAACCCATTTATCCAACTATGGCATCTTCCTATCATGCTGCTAAGGACTATCTGCCATCTTTTCCTCCTAACCAAGATTACAAGCTCCCAGCCTATGTGTGGTCATGCTTGTTCAGTGGCAGCCACACTTAATCTTGTCTTCATTCTTTATTGCTACATCTATATCTATACCCCTCACCCTATCCCAAGCATTGAAACTTTTACTTTGAGACCAACAATCAAATAAATAATATTATTGCTGAAGAAAAGGGTCTTACAATGTACTACTCCATGGCTCCACTCATCTTTCTTATTTTAACCTTTTCTAGCTACCATTCCTTCTATGTATTTCCATGCTATTTGAATGGAAGCTCCTGGAAGGAAGAGGTATTCTCCCTTTTGGATTTGTTTCTCTAACATTTAGAATTATGTCAGGCATAATTAAATGTATATTCATTCACTCATTTATTTATGTTTGTGAATCCTGATGATAACTATCCCAAGGAAAAGTCAGTAAGGATTTATTAAGCATTCACTGCAGGAAAGATACTGTCCTAGGTATCTAGTAAGAAAGACAAAACAAACTAATCACAAAAGGTAAAAACAGTTCATTCTCTCAAGAAGCTTATATTTTATTGGGAGAGACCACATTAATGATATATAAAAGATATAATACAATATAACATATTAATAAACTGTGTCTGTGATGCAATCAGAAAAGAAAAGGTATTAGCAGCTGTGTAGATTAGGAAATTCCTTATACAGATATAGGATTTCTGAGCTGAGTATTTGAAGAAAGCCAAGGAAATAAGGGAGCTTGAGGTGAGAGAATAGACCTTTCTGATCGTAAAAGACAGGTGGTACAAATTCATAGAAGTGTCTTTGAGGAAATTCAAGAAACATCACATAATAATATCATAGAATACATGGAACAGTCTTCAGGCAGAGAGACCAGTTAGAAGTTTATCACATATTGGATTAACCAAAGTTCAGAGGATTTCACTTTCAACAGGCTCAGAATTAAAAAGCAGAAATATAAAAGTTTATTACTGCTCCAAAGTTTGATTTAAACAAGATATAAGAAAAGAGTAAACTTACACCATAAAACTAATGTACAATTAACAAACACAGTGATGACCAAGACAATGTAAGAAACAGACAACATATACCATATAACATCAGCATTCTAAGGAAGCATCAATACCTGAATTTTTCTTAGCTGGAGAACCCCAATTATAGCTTTCAGAATACATGGGTGGGATTTTTCTCTCAGGCTGAGAACGAAGAAGACACTATGCTAAGTATTCTCATTTGATACATGACTTTTGAGATGTAGCACCCTCCCAGGTATAGGTCACAACACAAGATACCTACCCAAGAGAATATTTGATCCTTCCTTTAGGAGGATTATGTTTACTCCAGGAACTGGCCAGGTTTCCAGCATAAACATAGACCTGAAATAAAGGACACTCATTAATTAAGGCACCAGAAATGTGCCTGACCCTTCCTGTGCTTCCTGAGATTCTGTCAAATAACTGAAAGCACCTTCCAATGTTCTCAGCAAACAAATTTACACAAAGACATGCCCTGAGACTCACTGGGATTTCTCACTAGGATTCCTCACCATACAATAAACTATTTGAAAGTTTGTATGAGTATTTGAACAAGAGTTATATCTGCATAAATGGAGAGAAAAAGATACTCATAAGGAGATAGTATTAAGGTAGAAATGAAAATAATATACTATTAATTGGCTATTTGGAGTGAATGAGATTGAAAAATCAAGGATGATGATACCAAATTTGTCAGCCTCAGTGATTAGAGGAATGATTGTATCTTCAAAAACTATAAGAAAATTTGGAAGGGTCAAATTTCTGGCAAAAGACAACGAGTTCTATTTTCAATATAATTAAGTTGAGCTATACAAGGGACAGTTAGAAGAATTGATGTAGTTCAAGATATGCAGGAAAATACAATGCAATTAATGTAACTATGATATAATTGCATGTAATTGTATAATAGCATGAAGTAGCATGACGTGTTGTGACAGTGTGACATGATGATATGTAATATATGATAGAATATTTGTTAGCAAATCTCTGCATATGTATGATAATTGAATCCCTATGAGCTAATGAGATCAGCAATTGATATAGTACTGGATGAAAAGAGAAAGAAACCTAGGACAGTGTCTTCATTTTTGAAGGCTGAGGAGCAGTGGTGATAAGGTTTAAAAAAGAAAGAGAAAATTTAGAATATAAATCATGGAAAGATAGCAAATCAATTAAGGAAAAGTAAAAATATTTCTCTTCTATAGCGAGAATATAGTAGAATTTTAATGATAAATTTAATAGTAGATGTATGAATTTTTCAATTCAGTCTAATAAATACTATTAAATTCTTGCCATATGTCAGATATTTTGCTAAAGATATATGCTAAGGGCATATAAGCAAGAAAAAGAAAAAAAAACAGTTTTTACCTTCAATGAGTTTATATTCTAAATGGGGAGGAAAACACACTAAACAAAGCTGAAGAGTAAGAGATAGAGTAAGTAGGAGAGTGAGTGATAGTACCAGGAGTTATATTTTTCTATGGATCCAAAACCAATCAGGGAGTCATATAGCAAATGGTGAGTTACCTGGAAGATGAGTCTATTCTAAAGAAAAGCTTTGGAATAGGTTTATCGGTCAATTCTGCAGCCCTCAATGATACTATGGCCATAAATTATAGAGCTGCTGTTTTGGAAAAGCAGAGAAAATTTTCATGCTGAAACTTTCCTTTATCAAAGAAATAGGTTCAGAAATAAAATAAATATATAACTAATAATAATGATGTCTGTGCAACAACAATAATAAAGTGTGGTACTGTTGGGAGGAGGGTAACTTAAAAAGATCATTGTACTTTTACCAATGAGAAAATAGTCTTAAAGTGCTTAAGTAAATGAATCAATGAGCTATTTAGTGGCAGAGGTATGACTAAACTCCATTTCTCTTTCTTCCTAGGACAACAATTTTTCTGCTAAATTGTACTTCCTCTTACCAAAATGAAATTTTGTATTTATTCATGAATACAGGTTGACATTAACCAAGCAAGTAGACAATTTACAGATAAGTTATCAATTAATTTCTTGATTTCTATAGCTCACATCTTTGCTTCTTTAGTTCCTATTTCTTGTTTATGCAGGCTGCACATGCCCAAGCATTGAAAACTAATATTGAAACTCAACTTGACTCAATTAACAGATTCTTCTTGAATAACAGAGCTGACTATTATGAACCTATTTAACAAACTGGAGGGAACAAACTCAATAGATTATTTGCAGTAGAATGGCTCACTACTTGCAATTTTAGAAATTATACTTTTTTTCATTCAAACTTTATTCCTTAAAGTTTATCTAGTATAAAATAGTGTGTGAAGAGAACAGGCATACATAGTCAATTCTCTGTTAGATTCCAAGCATATAAAATTTTTCAAAGTTAATTTCTATTAAACCCAATACCACATTAGTCTTACCATAGCAAGAATTAATTACATTTTCACAATAGCTAATACTACATATAAACCCCATAAGCGAACAGATGTATATCACATTCATGAAATTAGCATTAATTCTTCCTGGTGTTATCTACTTCTGGAAGTAACAGTTGTAGAGTTCTGCCTGAAAAAAAAATAATTGTCTTCACTTTAGTCTATATAAGAAAACTCAAAAGTTAATTTAAAATAGACTGAATGCATAATACCTTTTGTTGCTTTTAAATTATATTTCTCTATGCCTACATTGCTCAAAACTATTGGGATATATACCTGGTCAGGGACTAAAAGACAGAGAGAGAGAGAGAAGCAGTGAATTTTTATTTCAATTTTGATCTTCTTTCATAATATTTAAGTCTTCTACTTATTCAAATTAACTTATTTGAATAAAGAAATATGAGTACACCAACAATATATTTGACCCCTAATTAAATCAAGGGTGATTTTCCCCATGGTGCAAATGAATAAATTGACTTGAAAACAGAATAAATTGTATTAATAGTTGTTGATTAACATTTTCCAAAAATGTATTCTAGTGGATACTTTTACTTTGTGAGCACCATTCTGAGTTATTCTATTACTCTACCATCATCTAGAAAATTTTCCATAGATGAATTTCTCCTTTCTATAACCAACTATCACCTCAACTTTTCCACATATTTTAGATAAGCATGAATTAGCTAGGTTCAGCACTGACATTTTTAAAAGCAAGTTTGACACATTACAAAGTTCCAGATTTCTGTATCATATTATTATATTAGCATATATAATATGATATCAAGTCTTTTTTCTATACTATACATATAAATTCATGGTTACATACATGCACATATTGCATTATGTATGTTTATTTTTTCAAATGAGCTTCAGAAACCAATGGACAGATCACATTTTCCTTGACTATATCATCTAATTGCCCCCTAGGCAAGTAATGGTTGTGTTCGTTATTACTGATAATCTCTCCCCTTTTTTTTTTTTTTTCAGGCAAGTTGAACCAGCATACTTTAGGATTACCACTCATACTGATGTTTTTATCTAGTTTCCATGTTATAGGTTGAAAGAATGTCTTTAATAGCATAGTGCTGTTGGTCAAAAGAATGTCCTCAATAGGGATAATAGGGGGGCGGAGCCAAGATGGTGGAATGAAAAGGTGACTTTCTGCCTCTCCTCCAATCATCTCTCAAATCAACAATAAAATAAGCCTCTGAACTGATCTTCAAGTCAACGAACTCAGAAATATTTGGACACTGCTCTCTGGATAACTTCATATCAGGTTAGTTGGACTCGGACAGAGAGATAAATAGACAACTCCTGAGTAGGCCGGAAGTAAAGGTGGGACTCAGCTCAACTCATCATGGCAAAATTTCCAAACTCCAAACTCCAAATTCCAAACACCTGGAGTTTATCTGAGGCACTCGGGACACTCTGCCCTGACTGGGGGCAGGTGTTCTGGCAGACTTGCCTTGTTTACAGAGTAATTCGGCCTTAGTCCTAGCCCCCACCGGCCCAGCACCTTAAGTCAACTCGCCAAAGTGCCCCAGGGCAAAGCTCTTCAGCTGCCCTTTTTTTTTTTTTTTCCCTACCTTAAAGAGATCCACGCTGTCTAAAAAAAAAAAAAAAAATGACGAAGCAAAAGAGAGCTCTCACCATAGACAGCTTTTATCAAGGCAAAGAAGCAATGACCCCAGATGGTAGTCTGGAGTCTCTCTGGTCAAACAGAGTTGGAGGATAAATGGGAAAATAAACTGAAGTCAGTGCAAGAAGCCCTCCAAAAGAGATATGATAAAGACACCAATTTATTGAAAAATAAAATTAGTGAAGTGGAAAAAGAGTGCAATGAACAAATCCGCCAGTTACAAAAGGAGCTTAAAAAGGTAACTGAAGAAAACAACACTTTAAAAATAAGAATTGAACAAATGCAAGTGAATGATTCAATAAGACTTCAAGAATCAGTCAAACAAAAAAAAAATGAAAAATAAGAAGAAAATATGAAATATCTCCTAGGAAAAACAACTGACTTGGAAAATAGATCTAGGAGAGACAATCTAAGGATTATTGGACTTCCTGAAAGCCATGATGAAAAAAAGAATCTAAACACTATCTTCCAGGAAATCCTGAAAGAAAACTGCCCTGAGATTGTAGAATCAAAGGACAAAATCATCATTGAAAGAATTCACCGATCACCTCCTGAAAGAGACCCCAAAATTAAAACACCAAGGAATATCGTGGCTAAATTTCAGGACTATAGCACCAAGGAACATATTCTGCTAGCAGCTAGAAAGAAACAATTCAAATACCGAAGATCAATAATTAGAATCACACAGGATCTGTCAGCCTACACATTGAAGGATCGAAGGTCCTGCAACCAGATATTCCTAAAAGGCAAAGGAACTTGGATTACAACTTGGATTACAACCAAGAATAACCTATCCAGCTAGATTGAGCATTATCCTCCAGGGAAGAAGATGGTCATTCAATGATATAGGTGAATTTACCCTATTTCTAATGAAAAGACCGGATCTGAACAAAAAATTCGACATCCAAACACAGAACTCAAGAGATGCATAAAAAGGTAAAAAGGAAAGGACTCTTGAGAACTTTATTTTTACTAGGGGGATACTAAGTGGGGCATAATTAGCTATATATTACTTTGATAATATGAAAAAGAGAACTGGAGAGGAAAAGGTTGTCATACTGGGGAAAAGAGGGAAAATGTGGCAAAATAAGATCTAAAAAAATAAGGAGGTAAAAACAAGGTAAAATCACTTGAAGAGGCAAAGAAAACCTAATATAATTGAGAGAAAGAGGGGAGGGAGATGAGCATTGTGTAAATCTTACTCTCATCAGGTTGGGCTCTAAAAGTGTATATCAAACATTTGATTTTACATAGAAACTTGTCTGTTGCTAGAGGGAAGTGGGAGGGAAAGGAGGAAAAGTAAGGGACAAACTAATAGAAGGGAAAATAGAAGAATCAGGGGAAAAAAGTAAAAACAGGG